>JAGWEN010000710.1:0-20707 GCA_018703685.1 Orius laevigatus
TCTCGGCTTCCTGAGGAACGGTTTACTTGAAATTTTATAGAGACCTTCTCTAATACGATAATAGGAAGCCCTGAAAATTTCAAGTCGATCGGTTCACAGGGAGCTGAGATATAGAACTCTGAAAACCCGGTTTTCGGGCCTTTACCATGTTCTTCTTCTCCTTCTTCTCCTCCTTATTCAGTTAGCCAGGGCTACAGCCTCTACTTCTGCACCGATCGACTTGAAATTTTACAGGGACCTTCGTTTCAATTTTAGCCAGTGCCTTTTGAAAGATTTAACCCGATAGCTGGTCGCAAAAAAAAGTTATGACCAAAAAACTGAAATTTTAGGGCTACTGCGCAACTTTTACTGCGCACTCAAACATCGACCTTGAAAAACGCCAAACCAATAAAAAAATTCACTTTCCTAGGGCACTCGAAAAACACCTAAACCACCAAAATCACCAAAAACACCCAAATTACCAAAAAACCCCAAATCACCAAAACCACCCAAATCACCAAAAACACCCAAACCACCCAAATTACCAAAATCACCCAAATTACCAAAAACCCCCAAATCACCAAAACCACCCAAATCACCAAAAACACCCAAACGACCAAAAACACCCAAATCACCAAAAACACCCAAATCACCAAAAACACCCAAACCACCCAAATTTAAACAAAGATTTAACCCGCTGAAAGATTTAACGCATAGCTGAATCCAAAAAAATCAATTTCAGGTTGCTTGCAGCCACTTAGGCTCTTGATTCTGTCTTGATTGTCTTTAATTTTAGTATAATACAAAATCCAGAACGTAAAAAATTTGTCGAAAAACGAAGGTACTCTGAAAATCCAGAACGTAAAAAATCTGTCGAAAAACGAGGGTACCTACTCTGAAAATCCAGAACGTAAAAAATCTGTCGAAAAACGAAGGTATGTACCTACTCTGAAAATCCAGAACGTAAAAAATCTGTCGAAAAACGAAGGTACCTACTCTGAAAATCCAGAACGTAAAAAATCTGTCAAGATCCTAAAAAATCCGCCGAACCAAAAAAAACTAAAATGTACTCTGACAATGCTGTGCTATATTAAGCCGCTACTTTTACCCGCCTGCTCTGCTTCAATATGTTATTACCTTCATATATCATTATAAATTTAACATAATTACATTTCAATTACAATATGTACAATAGTTCAATTTTCTGGCTCATATTGTACCAGGGCAGACGGGGGGATCGCTGCGTGGCTACCTCCGCGATGGTGATCCTGGATACTGGACAGGACTGTACAGTGAGACCTACTAGAGGAAAAACATTTTTTTTAAAAATCAATCAATATAACATTTTTATTGCAGCGTTGCTGCTATACCTACCGATAATTTAACAAAAATGTAGGTGAGAACGTACAGTTCTGTCTTGCTAAATGCTACTCAAGTTAGCTTAATTATAGCACAACATGTTACTATTCTTGCTTATGGACGTTCCAAGTCAACTACAATTTCAACTACAAAAAGATGTGATATCCGTACAAAAACCCTCCGTGTAAAAAACACCCCGCCTCGCAAAACTCCTTCTTCTTCAGCCGGAAAAAGATATGATATCAACTTTCCCGCCCGCCGATGTGCGAGAGGTCGGTATGATTTAGAGAAAGAGGAGAGATGAAGCGCCCTTGCTCCCATTTCAAAGCTCCCCTTGGCGGCATCGCGAAATACTTTTTATCAGGGAAATCAGTTACCTCTGCACATAATGCATCTGTAGTAAGTCTTTCAGATTGATCGATAACATAATTCTTAAATTCAATTATCATGGTTTATGCAGGTTTCCTCCACTATTACTTTTTAAATACGATAACACCTGAATAGTGATTACTGAGCAAGGAGATGCTCCTGAGCATTTGCCATCCGTCTCCTAACTTAAGTTACCCAGAACTAACGTTAACGTCTTAACAGAAATTGCACTTACAAAGTTAGTACAAAAAGTGCAAATGTACAAAAAGTTAGTTGTTCAGCATATGAAACCTTCAAAACCAGTCGTGAAAAATTCAACTTACTGTTTTCCTCTTCCAATGATGTATTTTCATTCAATAGTTCCACAATCCTAACCAGTAATCACTGATCAAGGTATTTGCATAGCTACCCATCTAATGCACCCTGTAAACAAGTATTTCGCGATGCCGCCAAGGGGAGCTTTGAAAATGGGAGCAAGGGCGCTTCATCTCTCCTCTTTCTCTAAATCATACCGACCTCTCGCACATCGGCGGGCGGGAAAGTTGATATCATCTAGGAACGCGGTAGCGTTCCGCCCCGCCAAGCAAAATCCGTCCGAAAGTTCAAACGGTACCAAGTGTATGTTTACTGGACGTGACGAGATGCGATTTTCGGGTATCTGGATCTCGGCTTCCTGAGGAACGGTTTACTTGAAATTTTATAGAGACCTTCTCTAATACGATAATAGGAAGCCCTGAAAATTTCATTTCGATCGGTTCACAGGAAGCTGAGATATAGAACTCTGAAAACCCGGTTTTCGGCCTTTACCATGTTTTTCTTCTCCTTCTTCTCCTTATTCAGTTAGCCAGGGCTACAGCCTCTACTTCTGCACCGATCGACTTGAAATTTTACAGGGACCTTCGTTTCAATTTTAGCCAGTGCCTTTTGAAAGATTTAACCCGATAGCTGGTCGCAAAAAAAAGTTATGACCAAAAAACTGAAATTTTAGGGCTACTGCGCAACTTTTACTGCGCACTCAAACATCGACCTTGAAAAACGCCAAACCAATAAAAAAATTCACTTTCCTAGGGCACTCGAAAAACACCTAAACCACCAAAATCACCAAAACCACCCAAATCACCAAAAACACCCAAACCACCCAAATTACCAAAAACACCCAAATCACCCAAATTACCAAAAACCCCCAAATCACCAAAACCACCCAAATCACCAAAAACACCCAAAAACACCCAAAACACCCAAACCACCCAAATTAATAAAAACACCCAAATTACCAAAAACACCCAAACCACCCAAATTACCAAAAACACCCAAATCACCAAAAACACCCAAACCACCAAAAACACCCAAACCACCCAAACCACCCAAACCACCCAAATTACCAAAAACACCCAAATCACCAAAAACACCCAAACCACCCAAATTACCAAAAACACCCAAACCACCCAAATCACCAAAAACACCCAAACCACCCAAATCACCAAAAACACCCAAACCACCCAAATCACCAAAAACACCCAAACCACCCAAATCACCAAAAACACCCAAACCACCCAAATCACCAAAAACACCCAAACCACCAAAAACACCCAAACCACCCAAACCACCCAAACCACCCAAATCACCAAAAACACCCAAACCACCCAAATCACCAAAAACACCCAAACCACCCAAATCACCAAAAACACCCAAACCACCCAAATCACCAAAAACACCCAAACCACCCAAATCACCAAAAACACCCAAACCACCCAAATCACCAAAAACACCCAAACCACCCAAATCACCAAAAACACCCAAACCAACCAAATCACCAAAAACACCCAAACCAACCAAATTACCAAAAACCCCCAAATCACCAAAAACACCCAAACCACCAAAAACACCCAAATCACCCAAATTACCAAAAACACCCAAATCACCAAAAACACCCAAATCACCAAAAACACCCAAACCACCCAAATTACCAAAAACACCCAAACCACCCAAATTACCAAAAACACCCAAACCACCCAAATTACCAAAAACACCCAAATCACCAAAAACACCCAAACCACCCAAATCACCAAAAACACCCAAACCACCCAAACCACCCAAATCACCAAAAAACCCAAACCACCCAAATCACCAAAAACACCCAAACAAACCAAATCACCAAAAACACCCAAACCAACCAAATTACCAAAAACCCCCAAATCACCAAAAACACCCAAACCACCAAAAACACCCAAATCACCCAAATTACCAAAAACACCCAAATCACCAAAAACACCCAAATCACCAAAAACACCCAAACCACCCAAATTACCAAAAACACCCAAACCACCCAAATTACCAAAAACACCCAAACCACCCAAATTACCAAAAACACCCAAACCACCCAAATTACCAAAAACACCCAAACCACCCAAATTACCAAAAACACCCAAATCACCAAAAACACCCAAACCACCCAAATCACCAAAAACACCCAAAACACCCAAACCACCCAAACCACCCAAACCACCCAAATCACCAAAAACACCCAAACCACCCAAATTACCAAAAACACCCAAACCACCCAAATTACCAAAAACACCCAAACCACCCAAATTACCCAAACCACCCAAATCACCAAAAACACCCAAACCACCCAAATCACCAAAAACACCCAAAACACCCAAACCACCCAAACCACCCAAACCACCCAAATCACCAAAAACACCCAAACCACCCAAATTACCAAAAACACCCAAACCACCCAAATCACCAAAAACACCCAAACCAACCAAATCACCAAAAACACCCAAACCAACCAAATTACCAAAAACCCCCAAATCACCAAAAACCCCCAAATCACCAAAAACACCCAAACCACCAAAACACCCAAATCACCCAAATTACCAAAAACACCCAAATAACCAAAAACACCCAAACCACCCAAATCACCAAAAACACCCAAACCACCCAAATCACCAAAAACACCCAAACCACCCAAATCACCAAAAACACCCAAACCACCAAAAACACCCAAACCACCCAAATCACCAAAAACACCCAAACCACCCAAATCACCAAAAACACCCAAACCACCCAAACCACCAAAAACACCAAAAACAGCCAAACCACCCAAATCACCAAAAACACCCAAACCACCCAAATCACCAAAAACACCCAAACCACCCAAATTACCAAAAACACCCAAATCACCAAAAACACCAAACCACCCAAATTACCAAAAACACCCAAATCACCAAAAACACCCAAACCACCCAAATCACCCAAACCACCCAAATGACCAAAAACACCCAAACCACCCAAATGACCAAAAACACCCAAATCACAAAAAACACCAAACCACCCAAATCACCAAAAAACCAAACCACCCAAATCACCAAAAACACCCAAACCACCCAAATGACCAAAAACTCCCAAACCACCCAAATGACCAAAAACACCCAAATCACCAAAATCACCCAAACCACCCAAATTTAAACAAAGATTTAACCCGCTGAAAGATTTAACGCATAGCTGAATCCAAAAAAATCAATTTCAGGTTGCTTGCAGCCACTTAGGCTTTTAGGTTGCCCATTGATATGGTGACGTAATCAATCAACTTGAAAGTTCAAATTGAAATCGAATTAAAATTTGAGATTATTGCCATAATTATAATGGTTCATCACCGCAAAAACATAAAATTAAGCCCAAGTTTTTAATTTCGAAAAAATTATTTTGTCGATGTTAGTTTGTTTTGTTTACTTTGATAACTATTCTTGCTTTTGGACGTTCCAAGTCAACTACAATTTGAACTACAAAAAGATGTGATATCCGTACAAAAACCCTCCGTGTAAAAAACACCCCGCCTCGCAAAACTCCTTCTTCTTCAGCCGGAAAAAGATATGAGATCAACTTTCCCGCCCGCCGATGTGCGAGAGGTCGGTATGATTTAGAGAAAGAGGAGAGATGAAGCGCCCTTGCTCCCATTTTCAAAGCTCCCCTTGGCGGCATCGCGAAATACGCTATAAAGTTGATATCATCTAGGAACGCGGTAGCGTTCCGCCCCGCCAAGCAAAATCCGTCCGAAAGTTCAAACGGTACCAAGTGTATGTTTACTGGACGTGACGAGATGCGATTTTCGGGTATCTGGATCTCGGCTTCCTGAGGAACGGTTTACTTGAAATTTTATAGAGACCTTCTCTAATACGATAATAGGAAGCCCTGAAAATTTCATTTCGATCGGTTCACAGGAAGCTGAGATATAGAACTCTGAAAACCCGGTTTTCGGCCTTTACCATGTTTTTCTTCTCCTTCTTCTCCTTATTCAGTTAGCCAGGGCTACAGCCTCTACTTCTGCACCGATCGACTTGAAATTTTACAGGGACCTTCGTTTCAATTTTAGCCAGTGCCTTTTGAAAGATTTAACCCGATAGCTGGTCGCAAAAAAAAGTTATGACCAAAAAACTGAAATTTTAGGGCTACTGCGCAACTTTTACTGCGCACTCAAACATCGACCTTGAAAAACGCCAAACCAATAAAAAAATTCACTTTCCTAGGGCACTCGAAAAACACCTAAACCACCAAAATCACCAAAACCACCCAAATCACCAAAAACACCCAAACCACCCAAATTACCAAAAACACCCAAATCACCCAAATTACCAAAAACCCCCAAATCACCAAAACCACCCAAATCACCAAAAACACCCAAAAACACCCAAAACACCCAAACCACCCAAATTAATAAAAACACCCAAATTACCAAAAACACCCAAACCACCCAAATTACCAAAAACACCCAAATCACCAAAAACACCCAAACCACCAAAAACACCCAAACCACCCAAACCACCCAAACCACCCAAATTACCAAAAACACCCAAATCACCAAAAACACCCAAACCACCCAAATCACCAAAAACACCCAAACCACCCAAATCACCAAAAACACCCAAACCACCCAAATCACCAAAAACACCCAAACCCCCAAATCACCAAAAACACCCAAACCACCCAAATCACCAAAAACACCCAAACCACCCAAATCACCAAAAACACCCAAACCACCCAAATCACCAAAACACCCAAACCACCCAAACCACCCAAATCACCAAAAACACCCAAACCACCCAAATCACCAAAAACACCCAAACCACCCAAATCACCAAAAACACCCAAACCACCCAAATCACCAAAAACACCCAAACCACCCAAATCACCAAAAACACCCAAACCACCCAAATCACCAAAAACACCCAAACCACCCAAATCACCAAAAACACCCAAACCAACCAAATCACCAAAAACACCCAAACCAACCAAATTACCAAAAACCCCCAAATCACCAAAAACACCCAAACCACCAAAAACACCCAAATCACCCAAATTACCAAAAACACCCAAATCACCAAAAACACCCAAATCACCAAAAACACCCAAACCACCCAAATTACCAAAAACACCCAAACCACCCAAATTACCAAAAACACCCAAACCACCCAAATACCAAAAACACCCAAATCACCAAAACACCCAAACCACCCAAATCACCAAAAACACCCAAACCACCCAAACCACCCAAAACCAAAAAACCCAAACCACCCAAATCACCAAAAACACCCAAACCAACCCAAATCACCAAAAACACCCAAACCAACCAAATTACCAAAAACCCCCAAATCACCAAAAACACCCAAACCACCAAAAACACCCAAATCACCCAAATTACCAAAAACACCCAAATCACCAAAAACACCCAAATCACCAAAAACACCCAAACCACCCAAATCACCAAAAACACCCAAACCACCCAAATCACCAAAAACACCCAAACCACCCAAATCACCAAAAACACCCAAACCACCCAAATTACCAAAAACCCCCAAATCACCAAAAACACCCAAACCACCCAAATCACCAAAAACACCCAAAACACCCAAACCACCCAAACCACCCAAACCACCCAAATCACCAAAAACACCCAAACCACCCAAATTACCAAAAACACCCAAACCACCCAAATTACCAAAAACACCCAAACCACCCAAATTACCCAAAAACACCCCAAATCACCAAAAACACCCAAACCACCCAAATCACCAAAAACACCCAAACACCCAAACCACCCAAACCACCCAAACCACCCAAATCACCAAAAACACCCAAACCACCCAAATTACCAAAAACACCCAAACCACCCAAATCACCAAAAACACCCAAACCAACCAAATCACCAAAAACACCCAAACCAACCAAATTACCAAAAACCCCCAAATCACCAAAAACCCCCAAATCACCAAAAACACCCAAACCACCAAAAACACCCAAATCACCCAAATTACCAAAAACACCCAAATCACCAAAAACACCCAAACCACCCAAATCACCAAAAACACCCAAACCACCCAAATCACCAAAAACACCCAAACCACCCAAATCACCAAAAACACCCAAACCACCAAAAACACCCAAACCACCCAAATCACCAAAAACACCCAAACCACCCAAATCACCAAAAACACCCAAACCACCCAAACCACCAAAAACACCAAAAACACCCAAACCACCCAAATCACCAAAAACACCCAAACCACCCAAATCACCAAAAACACCCAAACCACCCAAATTACCAAAAACACCCAAATCACCAAAAACACCAAACCACCCAAATTACCAAAAACACCCAAATCACCAAAAACACCCAAACCACCCAAATCACCCAAACCACCCAAATGACCAAAAACACCCAAACCACCCAAATGACCAAAAACACCCAAATCACAAAAAACACCAAACCACCCAAATCACCAAAAAAACCAAACCACCCAAATCACCAAAAACACCCAAACCACCCAAATGACCAAAAACTCCCAAACCACCCAAATGACCAAAAACACCCAAATCACCAAAATCACCCAAACCACCCAAATTTAAACAAAGATTTAACCCGCTGAAAGATTTAACGCATAGCTGAATCCAAAAAAATCAATTTCAGGTTGCTTGCAGCCACTTAGGCTTTTAGGTTGCCCATTGATATGGTGACGTAATCAATCAACTTGAAAGTTCAAATTGAAATCGAATTAAAATTTGAGATTATTGCCATAATTATAATGGTTCATCACCGCAAAAACATAAAATTAAGCCCAAGTTTTTAATTTCGAAAAAATTATTTTGTCGATGTTAGTTTGTTTTGTTTACTTTGATAACTATTCTTGCTTTTGGACGTTCCAAGTCAACTACAATTTGAACTACAAAAAGATGTGATATCCGTACAAAAACCCTCCGTGTAAAAAACACCCCGCCTCGCAAAACTCCTTCTTCTTCAGCCGGAAAAAGATATGAGATCAACTTTCCCGCCCGCCGATGTGCGAGAGGTCGGTATGATTTAGAGAAAGAGGAGAGATGAAGCGCCCTTGCTCCCATTTTCAAAGCTCCCCTTGGCGGCATCGCGAAATACTTTTTATCAGGGAAATCAGTTACCTCTGCACATAATGCATCTGTAGTAAGTCTTTCAGATTGATCGATAACATAATTCTTAAATTCAATTATCATGGTTTATGCAGGTTTCCTCCACTATTACTTTTTAAATACGATAACACCTGAATAGTGATTACTGAGCAAGGAGATGCTCCTGAGCATTTGCCATCCGTCTCCTAACTTAAGTTACCCAGAACTAACGTTAACGTCTTAACAGAAATTGCACTTACAAAGTTAGTACAAAAAGTGCAAAAGTTACAAATGTACAAAAAGTTAGTTGTTCAGCATATGAAACCTTCAAAACCAGTCGTGAAAAATTCAACTTACTGTTTTCCTCTTCCAATGATGTATTTTCATTCAATAGTTCCACAATCCTAACCAGTAATCACTGATCAAGGTATTTGCATAGCTACCCATCTAATGCACCCTGTAAACAAGTATTTCGCGATGCCGCCAAGGGGAGCTTTGAAAATGGGAGCAAGGGCGCTTCATCTCTCCTCTTTCTCTAAATCATACCGACCTCTCGCACATCGGCGGGCGGGAAAGTTGATCTCATATCTTTTTCCGGCTGAAGAAGAAGGAGTTTTGCGAGGCGGGGTGTTTTTTACACGGAGGGTTTTTGTACGGATATCTTTTTCCGGCTGAAGAAGAAGGAGTTTTGCGAGGCGGGGTGTTTTTTACACGGAGGGTTTTTGTACGGATAGTTTGTCCAATTCGGACGAGCCGTTCGGGAGATATCGATGGTCAAAGTAGACCGTATGAGGGAGGACACCAGCTTTGGCTCTTAAGCGAGAAATATACTCAAACTTTGTAGTTTTTTGCTTATATCTTGAAAAATACGCGTTTCAGCGACTTGACCAGTTAGTACAAAATTAAAGCGCATAAAATTTGCTAAACATCAGTTAATAGTTTGTCCAATTCGGACCAGCCGTTTGGCAGATATCGATGGTCAATGTATAAGGGAGGACACCAGCTTAGGCTCCAGAGTAATCTACTCGAAATTTGATCAATATTTCAAATTTTTACTTACATATCTGGCTCTGGAGCCAAATCATCTAGTCGGATCGAAAACTAAGCTCATTTTAAAGGAAATTTAGCGCTTTTTGTTTTAAAAGACGTCCGGATACGTTATCTTTAATATCTTTGGCTCCAGAGCCAAAAGCGAGTACATGCATATTTGGCTCTGGAGCCAAAGATATTAAAGATAACGTAGGTATTAAAGATAAAAAGTCTGGAGCCATAATAGGTAGAGAATTCGGTCGAATTTTAAAACAAGCACTAAGGGCGGACGGTCTACTTTGACCAGCGATATCTGCCAAACGGCTAGTCCGAATCGGACAAATGATTAATGAATTTTTAGCAAATTTTACGAGCTTTAATTTTGTACTAAGTGGCCAAATCGCTGAAACTCATATATTTTAAGATATAAGCAAAAAACTGCCAAAAGTGCCAAAATTTTGCAATTTTGACAAGATTCCGGGCAAAAATTCTGTCAGAAAAGCTCATATTCGTATTCAGCGACTCAAAAAACATTAAATATGATGAAGATTACGGCTCTAAACTCCCAAAATATCCTAATATGCCTGGGCTAAGAGTCCATGAGACCTTATAAAATTATAAAAAATGATAAAAATTATGTGGGCTAATAATTTTGTTTTAAATCCACACGAACCATTTCGAAGGTGCCTGTAGTAATTTTTTAGGGTCCTAGGACTGAATTATAATTAAGACTTATAATATATAGATAAAAAGGATTACCTTGGGCAATGTTGGCTTGATAGGGCTCTGATGAATAGTAGTTGAGGCTGGAAAGGTTCATCTTCCACTGCCTCCGAAGTTGAGAGTGAAGAGAGGGCGAGGGAAGGCGCCCATGCGTGCGAACCCCTCGATCCCCGCCCAAACACGCTCACCTACCTCTTCCTTTTCAATACCCAATCAAATTCGAGATCCGAAAACGAGAAAGAAATAAAATTAAATGGTAGAGAAACGCGTTTTGTATTTTTAGAGAAGCAACAATCCAGTCATTCTTTATTCGAAAGATAAATCATCCAGAAATTGTCAGAATGGCCTAAACTCATGTTAGACCTCATTGAGGTAATTTTTTATTAAAGTTCGAAATTTGCCATCTAAACGTAGGAAAAAAAAAATGAAAAAAAGAAAAAGTTTGATTGACAGATAAATCTTGACTCTCAAAATTAGAATTCATAAACATAATTCCAGAAATGAAGAGTCTTTATTTATATTTAAAAAGAAAATTAATAACCGTGGAGCGGCTGAAGATAAAATTAAAACTGATGTGGAAAAACAAGGAAGGAAGGGGTATGCCGTCTGTCGGCTTTGTGTACTAAATTGTTCTCGCGCAGATGTCATAATGATGGAAAAAGTTAAAGATCAAAACAAATAATTCAAATAATTCGGTATAAAATTAAATTTGGTGTTTGATCCCTTCGAAAAGATTATTGACCTGAAAAATAATGAGTGGAATTAAACAACTACCTATCCTATTGAATAACTAGAAAACTAGAAAATATTAAAAACTGGAAAAATTAGCTTGTATTCTGATGTCTCGTCAGTCGTCTGCATGACCTCTTTGAGAAAAATGACAAGGGCCCCTCAAATAATTTGCTCCATCCTGAGGCTTAGGTCGGCCCTATATCCATCCTTAGATCGGCCATCTATCTATCCATAGGTCGGCACTATATCCATCCTTAGGTCGGCCCTACGTCCATCTGTACGTCGGCCCTATAGCCATCTTTAGGTCGGTCCTCCATCCATCAATCCTAAGGTCGGTCCTCCATCCATCCATCCATCCATCCCTAGGTCGGTCCTCCATCCATCCATCCATCCTTAGGTCGGTCCTGCATTCATCCATCCCTTGGTCGGTCCTCCATCCACCCATCCCTTGATCGGTCCTCCATCTACCCATCCTTAGGTCGGTCCTCCATCCATCCATCCATCAATCCTTAGGTCGGTCCTCCATCCATTAATCCTTAGGTCGGTCCTCCATCCATCCATCCATCCATCCATCCTTAGGTCGGTCCTCCATCCATCCATCAATCCTTAGGTCGGTCCTCCATCCATCCATCCTTAGGTCGGTCCTGCATTCATCCATCCCTTGGTCGGTCCTCCATCCACCCATCCCTTGGTCGGTCCTCCATCCATCCATCCTTAGGTCGGTCCTCCATCCTTCCATCCATCCTTAGGTCGGTCCTGCATTCATCCATCCCTTAGTCGGTCCTCCATCCACCCATCCCTTGGTCGGTCCTCCATCCATCCATCCTTAGGTCGGTCCTGCATCCATCCATCCCTTGGTCGGTCCTCCATCCATCCATCCTTAGGTCGGTCCTGCATTCATCCATCCCTTGGTCGGTCCTCCATCCACCCATCCCTTGATCGGTCCTCCATCTACCCATCCTTAGGTCGGTCCTCCATCCATCCATCCATCAATCCTTAGGTCGGTCCTCCATCCATTAATCCTTAGGTCGGTCCTCCATCCATCCATCAATCCTTAGGTCGGTCCTCCATCCATCCATCCCTTGGTCGGTCCTGCATTCATCCATCCCTTGGTCGGTCCTCCATCCACCCATCCCTTGGTCGGTCCTCCATCCATCCATCCTTAGGTCGGTCCTCCATCCTTCCATCCATCCTTAGGTCGGTCCTGCATTCATCCATCCCTTAGTCGGTCCTCCATCCACCCATCCCTTGGTCGGTCCTCCATCCATCCATCCTTAGGTCGGTCCTGCATCCATCCATCCCTTGGTCGGTCCTCCATCCACCCATCCTTAGGTCGGTCCTCCATCCATCCATAATTCCTTAGGTCGGTCCCATCCCTTGGTCGGTCCTCCATCCACCCATCCCTTGGTTGGTCCTCCATCTACCCATCCTTAGGTCGGTCCTCCATCCATCCATCAATCCTTAGGTCGGTCCTCCATCCATCCATCAATCCTTAGGTCGGTCCTCCATCCATCCATCAATCCTTAGGTCGGTCCTCCATCCATCCATCAATCCTCAGGTCGGTCCTCCATCAATCCATCCATCCATCCTTAGGTCGGTCCTCCATCCATCCATCAATCCTTAGGTCGGTCCTCCATCCATCCATCCATCCATCCATCCTTAGGTCGGTCCTCCATCCATCAATCCTTAGGTCGGTCCTCCATCCATCCATCCATCCATCCTTAGGTCGGTCCTCCATCCATCCATCCTTAGGTCGGTCCTCCATCCATCCATCCTTAGGTCGGTCCTCCATCCATCCATCCATCCTTAGGTCGGTCCTCCATCCATCCATCCATCCTTAGGTCGGTCCTCCATCCATCCATCCATCCTTAGGTCGGTCCTCCATCCATCCATCCATCCTTAGGTCGGTCCTCCATTCATCCATCCATCCTTAGGTCGGTCCTCCATCCATCCATCCATCCTTAGGTCGGTCCTCCATCCATCCATCCATCCATCCTTAGGTCGGTCCTCCATCCATCCATCCATCCATCCTTAGGTCGGTCCTCCATCCATCCATCCATCCATCCTTAGGTCGGTCCTCCATCCATCCATCCATCCATCCATCCATCCTTAGGTCGGTCCTCCATCCATCCATCCATCCTTAGGTCGGTCCTCCATCCATCCATCCATCCTTAGGTCGGTCCTCCATCCATCCATCCTTAGGTCGGTCCTCCATCCATCCTTAGGTCGGTCCTCCATCCACCCATCCTTAGGTTGGGCCTCCACCCATCCTTAGGTCAGGCCTCCATCCATCCTTAGGTCGATCCTATATCCATCCTTAGGCCGGCTCTTTATCCATCCTTATTTAGGCATAGGTATATTATCACATATTATTAACAATTATTAACATGGTTACTATAGAAATAACCCATTTCTAGACGCCAAATAAATTCTCGGGAGCAGGAAGTATATTCCAATTTAATTTCCTCCTACTAAAATCATCTGCCTCGTAAAAAAGCGTTCCCAGTTTTAATATATCTTTTACACCTCTTTTCCTGTATCGCTATGGGGTAAATAGTTTTTTTGTTACTTACCGAGATCGTAAAGTTTTGGTTTGTTTATTGTTTTTATGATTGACGTGAGAAAATATACAAGGAAGAAAACAGGGGCACCGTATATATACACAAGATGAGGGTAACTTAGACAAAAAACTGTGGAAAAGATTCAATAAAAAATGACCGCTGTTCAGAAAACGAACTTCTAGGTTCGAAATTTGCACTGTCTTCAGAAACAGGCGTATAGCAAAGCTAAACCGGGCATTGCTTCCTGGTTCTGCGGGTAACTTCGTGATAGATGAAAAAGTGCTCTCTCCGAAGGAATTGTTTGGCGATTCCTAGATTTTGTAATTCATAAGGAAAAGACCAAAAAAGTGAATTCTAATTTTGATTCCCAAGCCTTGATCAATACACCGAGCGAAGGAAGACACGAAATGGGAACTGGGCGGAGCTTCTTCCAATGGATGGCCACTCCCAGTTTAATCTAAATCTGCCAACAGGAAAAAAGCCCTTAACTACCAAGTTCAAAACCAGGTGCAATCGAGATGACCATTTTTCCATCATACTACACATCAAATGACGTATGTACCAAATTATACCAATTCAATCAACATTTGAACACTTTTTCAAATGAAGAGTATTAGAGATTCCACAACTTTTTCACAGTGCGCCAATCATTTAAACAAATTAAAACCTGTGCGCCCCCCCCCCAAAAAAAATGTTAATTTTGAGGTTTTTTAAGAAAATTGGGGTTTTAAAAATCTGAATTTTGAGTTTTTTGACAAAATAAATTGCACTTAAAACGCTGATTATGAGGTTTTTGAAGAAAAATGTCTCTTAAAACTTTGATTTTGAGGTTTTTAAACGAAAATTGGGCTCTTAAACCCTTGATTTTGAAATTTTTGACGGAAAAAAAAAAGGCTCTTAAAACTTTGATTTTGAGGTTTTAAGACGAAAATTGGGCTTTGCAAATGTTGATTTTGAGGTTTTTGACGAAAATTTGGCTCTTGAAACCTTGATTTTGAGGTTTTTGACGACTCTTAAAACTTTGATTTTGAGGTTTTAGGACGAAAATTGGGCTTTGCAAATGTTGATTTTGAGGTTTTTGACGAAAATTTGGCTTTTAAACCCTTGATTTTGAAATTTTTGACGGAAAAAAAAAAAAGAAAAAAAGGCACTTAAAACTTTGATTTTGAGATTTTTGGACGAAAATTGGGAATTATAAATGTTGATTTTGAGGTTTTTGACGAAAATTTGGCTCTTGAAACCTTGATTTTGAGATTTTTTGACAAAAATTTGGCTCTTGAAACCTTGATTTTGAGATTTTTGACGAAAAAAGGCTCATAAAACTTCGATTTTGAGGTTTTCGGACGAAAATTAGGCTTTACAATTAATGTTGATTTTAACGAAAATTTTGTTCTTAAACCCTTGATTTTGAGATTTTTGGACGAAAATTTGGCTCTTGAAACCTTGATTTTGAGATTTTTCGACGAGAATTAGGCTTTACAAATGTTGATTTTGAGGTTTTTGAAGAAAAATTGGCTCTTAAAATGGCGATTTTAAGGTTTTTGATGAAAAATAGCCTTAAAATATGTTCAGAAAGAAAAGAAAAAAAAAACCTACATTTTAGGGGGATATTTGAGAGAAAAAAATAAAAAAAAATAAAAAGCCTGCTCACGCTCCCCAGTTAGGCAACCCCACTGAGTTATGAGATGTCATCTGCCGAGCAATTTTTGGTCTACCGGATCGATTTTCGAAATCGCACATTTTTCATGCTCATACCTTTCTTTCCATCAAGTTTTTAATTCGATAAATGAATGCTGTTGTTGTTTTTGATCTCTATTCCAGTCTTTTTGTTGTTTTTTTTTCGAAGGTGACTAAAAAGGCAACACCTACATAAGTTAGCCCTTAATTTTGTTTACGCTCCACTCTGTTTATGACTCAAGTCGGAAGGTCTGGATCCTTTCAACTTGACAAGTTTAGATCGGCGGCAGAGAACACGATAATAAAAACAATTATGAAATTCCTACCGTGGTAGATAACTTAATTATTAAAAACTTGACATTTCTTTTTTATAAGTTAAAAATTTTTATTAATATTTGAAATTTTAAGATCCTGACTGATGATCATGGTAGATTTAAAAGAATCTGGCAAAATATAAGGTAGGCCTGCTTGGGCATGATGAATTCCGTTTTTACTAATAAGAACTTTCAAAAGTCAATGAGCTTTTAGAACTGAAAATAAGAAACGTTTTGAACTGAAAGTAAGAACAGAACTCAGAAGCTCCTCTGCTTAACAAAGTTCGGTCCACTGATAAAAACTAAACATCAACTGAAACCTGTGAACAAGGGTTGGAAAGTTCGGTTTGGTTTAGTTCGGTTTGGTTTGGATGGCTTGGTTAAGAGTAGAAAAGAGGTTGTAAGGGTTGGCTTGGTTTAGTTCGTTTTAGTTTTAGTTTTTATTTGTTAAGTTCGGTTTAGTTGGGGTAGGTTTAGTTTTCGTTTAGTTTGGTTTAGTTTTGATTTAGTTAGGATTATCTCGGTTTACTTTTGGTTTAGTTTGGTTTATCTCGGTTTACTTTTGGTTTAGTTTGGTTTAGTTTTTGTTTATCTCGGTTTAGATTTGGTTTAGTTTTGATTTGGTTTAGTTTAGTTGAGTTTTGATTTAATTTTTGTTTAGTTCTGTTTATCTCGGTTTACTTTTGGTTTAGTTTGGTTTAGTTTTTGTTTAGTTTTGTTTATTTTTGGTTTAGTTTTGATTTAGTTAGGATTATCTCGGTTTACTTTTGGTTTAGTTTGGTTTATCAAGGTTTAATTTTGGTTTAGTTTTTGTTTAGTTTGGTTGAGATTTGGTTTAGTTTTGATTTAGTTTTAGTTTAATATTTAGTTTGGTTTAGTTTTGATTTAATTTTTGTTTAGTTCTGTTTATCTCGGTTTACTTTTGGTTTAGATTCGGTTTAGTTAGGTTTAGTTTTGATTTAGTTAGGATTATCTCGGTTTACTTTGGTTTATCAAGGTTTAATTTTGGTTTAGTTTGGTTTAGTTTTTGTTTAGTTTGGTTTATTTTTGGTTTAGTTTTGATTTAGTTAGGATTATCTCGGTTTACTTTGGTTTATCAAGGTTTATTTTTGGTTTAGTTTGTTTAGTTTTTGTTTAGTTTGGTTTATTTTTGGTTTAGTTTTGATTTAGTTAAGATTATTTCGGTTTACTTTTGGTTTAGTTTGATTTATCAAGGTTTAATTTTGGTTTAGTTTGGTGTAGTTTTTGTTTAGTTTGGTTTATTTTTGGTTTATTTTTGATTTAGTTAGGATTATTTCGGTTTAATTTTGGTTTATCTCGGTTTACTTTTGGTTTAGTTTGGTTTAGTAAAAGTTTGGTTTAATATTTTTTTAGTCTGGTTTAGTTTTGATTTAATTTTTGTTTTGCCCTGTTTATCTCGGTTTAGTTTTGGTTTAGTTTCTGTTAAGTTTGGTTTTGTTTTTATTTAATTTTTGTTTAGTTCTGTTTATCTCGGTTCAGATTTGGTTTAGTTTGGTTTATTTTTGGTTGAGTTTTGGTTGAGTTTGGTTTTAGTTTGGTTTTAGTTTGGTTTAGTGAAGAATGAAACTAAATGAGGGAAACCCCTTTTAAAGTGTAGGCCTATTAGGATACAAATGGAGAGGAATATAATAATCTTGGTTCTTTGAAAAGCTCTCCGTTTTTGTTTACGTTGGAGGAAGAAACGCATTTTGATCCCATTAGATAAGTGAAGTAGGCGTCCACTGATAATGGGAATATCTCCCGGCGTACCATATGCCTCCTTCCTAAGGCAAACCCCCTAGCTCGAACCCACCCATTTAGAACCCACAAATCTAATTAAGCTAAAGAAATTGAGTTGAGACTCCACAAACTCCCCCCCCTTTCACTCGGTGTTATATAAATCATTTTTCTCGCCGCTTTATACTCATGGAAATTAAATTTCGCCCTTTATTTGATTATAGGCTATCGAGTCTTCATCGCTAAGTGCTTAGGTGCTTTGTGGTTGATTCCTGTTATTATTTTTCTCACCACTTGCTTAAAGTCATAATATGGTTGAAATAGACATCCGAGTGAAAAAAAAAGTAATCAACTGGTGGGAGGGGGGAGCCACAGTGGGGGAGAAGTACCAAAGTTGGGGGAGCCACGGTGAGGGGGAGAGGAGCCGAAGTTTGGGGAGCCACAGTTGGGGGGGGGGCAATGTTGGGGGATCCATGGTGGGGGATGAGAGCCAAAGTTGGGGGAATTACAGTGGGGGAGCCACAGTTGGGGGCAATGAGCCGAAGTTGGGGGATCCATGGTGGGGGAGGAGAGCCAAAGTTGGGGGAACGTTTGGGGGAGCCAAAGTTGGGGCACATTGGGGAGCCAAAGTTGGGGCACATTGGGGGAGCCAAAGTTGGGGCACATTGGGGAAGTGGAGCCTTAGTTGGGGGCCACAGGAGGGGGGGGGGCAATGTTGGGGGGGATACATGGTGGGAGAGAAGAGCCAAAGTTGGGGGAGAAGAGCCAAAGTTGGAGGGAAGAGTCGAAGTTGGGGGAGAAGAGCCAAAGTTGGGGGGAAGAGCCTAAGTTGGGGGAGAATAGCCAAAGTTAGGGGGTAGAAGATCCAAAGTTGGGGGAAGAGCCAAAGTTGGGGGGGTAGAGCCTAAGTTGGGGGAGAATAGCCAAAGTTAGGGGGTAGACGATCCAAAGTTGGGGAGAAGAGCCAAAGTTGGGGGAAGATCCCAAGTTGGGGAAGAGCCAAAGTTGGGGGAGAAGAGCCACATTGGGGGGGGGTGATGAGCCAAAGTTGGGAGAGCCAAAGTGGGGGGAGAAGAGCCAAAGTTGGCGGAGCCACAGGGGCGATATGAGCCGAAGTTGGGGAGCCAATATTTTTTTAAAACCATTTCAGGCTCGCTTCAAAGAAATTTCCATCTTCGATCCTCAATGAAATAAGTCAATCCATTTTCACATTTTTTCTTTTTATAATTGGGGAACTTTTGGGGAAAAATTTTTATGGGAATTGGCAACACTGTTTAGAATTTATAACACTCAAATTTCCTCCTCATGACCTCGAATTTCGAAATCTTTCGATTCTTTGTGGATTCTTCATAAGTCTTCCTTCTGCCAGAAAGCTCAGACTTATTATTATTGTTGAAGACTTATTATATATTGTTGAAACCAATAGACTTTGTATACATATTCACCAATAAATTAATATTTGTATCTTCTTTATTGGGGTTTTGCCAATATAAGATGCCCTCTTCTCCGTTAAAAGTAGCCGTCGTCTGTTCCAGCAATATGAACAGAAGTATGGAAGCTCATGCTTATCTTAGGTAAATATTGAAATATCAGGCAAAAGGGGTTTGTGTGTATGTGTTCGGATGGATGTTTTGCGCTCCTCAGCTATTCCTTGTGTTCAATTTTTTCTTATTTTTTAAAGGCAAATGATTGTAAAACCTCGGAAGAGCATTGATTGTCGAGACTGGCTGGTCGATGTGGTTCTTTACCCTGAAATACCTCATCATTGTCTGATCTTCACCAAAATGTTGCTGAATATTTTGGTTGTAATAATCCCATTCTACCTTACAGGATTCCTTTTGTCTCACCCCCCTGGGGATAGGTGGGGAAACTAGAAGTTCTGCACACTCAGCAGACGATGTTGATGACCATCGACAGCATGCCGCTGCCTCTCTTTTTTTCAGCCTAGCGTCCTTTAGCTTCTGTTAAAGACTTCCATTTCATCGGACAATTAAAAGTAAGGTATCACACAGACAGAGTGTGGCGGGCACATCTTGGGAACTTAATAGACCTTCCCAGGTTAGCGAGGTTCCGAAGGAATTTCATTTTTATGCGGATCTTCTTATTCTAAGGATTATGGAGGATGTAGCATTCAGCATGGTTGTGTTGGCTTATGGAGGAGGACACTGTAACTCGAAATTTCCCAAAATACTCCTCTCCCAACTCTCCACCTCCTCACCGTAACATTCTACCACTCCCTTCACCTCCCCCTGGCATTCTACTTCCTCCCATCACCTCCCCCTGATATTCTACCTCCCCCTGACATTCTACCTCCTCCCGTCACCTCCCCTAACATTCTACTTCCTCCCATCACCTCCCCTTGACATTCTACCTCCTCCCATCACCTCCCCCTGACATTCTACCTCCCCCTAACATTCTACCTCCTCCCGTCACCTCCCCCTGACATTCTACTCCTCCCTCACCTCCCTCTGACATTTTACCTCCTCCCATCACCTCCCCTAACATTTACCACCTCCCCTTGACATTTTACCTCCTCCCATCACCTCTCCTAACATTTACCTCCTCCCATCACCTCCCCTTGACATTTTACCTCCTCCCATCACCTCCCCCTGACATTCTACTTCCTCCCATCACCTCCCCTAACATTTTACCTCCTCCCATCACCTCCCCCTGACATTCTACCTCCCCCTGACATTCTACCTCCTCCCATCACCTCCCCCTGACATTCTACCTCCTCCCATCACCTCCCCCGAAATTCTACCTCCTCCCATCACCTCCCCCAAAATTCTACCTCCTCCCATCACC
>JAGWEN010000710.1:20724-61168 GCA_018703685.1 Orius laevigatus
TTCCAACTCCTCTCATCACCTCTCCTACCCTCCTCAACTATGGCAGCACACGAAAATTTGGAGCAAAAATAAAGTTTTTAAATGGTCCATACCCATGTGGAGGACCCAAAAAGTATTGTGGAATGAGGGATGATACTGTTTTCTAGATGGGAAAGGGATTCTATTGCTTTCACCATATTTGCAGAAGCCAATCCCTTGATTGGTAAACTAGATGACCCTAAAGAAGCAAAAAACAGTCAACTAATAAATTAAAACTTAAAATTTGTTTTTGTCGACTTATTTATTAGTTGGTAAACCTTGTCAACAAAGTATGGAGCTGATCCCAACGAAAACATCCTCAAAAATTCCCCCACAGCTTTCCACAGCCTTAAAGGACATCAAAAACAAAATTTAATGAATATTTGGTGAAGATCAGACCAGAGGTTTTCCAAGGGAATTGACAAGATTGGATGCTAATTTTTGTTTTATTTTTCAGCAAGAAAGGCTTCAAAGTGAAATCTTTCGGAACTGGCGACAAAGTGAAACTTCCAGGCACGGCCATCGATCGCCCAAACGTTTACGACTTCAGCTCCACTTATGATGAGATTTACCAAGATTTGCAGAAAAAAGACAAATCTTTGTATCCTTTATTAGTGTATTCAATGTTTTTAAAATTTTTATTAAATTATAACCTTGACTAATGAAATTCAGCTACACTCAAAACGGTCTATTGCATATGATTGATAGAAATAGGAGAATAAAACAGCGACCTGAAAGATTTCAAGATTCGAAGGAAAAATTCGATGTCGTTGTAACCTGTGAGGAGCGTATCTATGATCAAGTTTTGGACTGTAAGTTATACCTCATAATTTGGTGTTTTCATTTTCAGATTTTGAGAATCGAGTTTGTGTTGACAGCGCTAGCGTTCATGTGCTGAACATTGACATTCAGGACAATCACGAAGAAGCGACGATTGGAGCTTTTTTGATCTGCGAACTTCTAACTTTGGTAACTTAATATTCAAGATTTATTCTTTGAATTTTCTCTTTGTTTAGATGTCAAATACCAAAGACTTAGACAACGAGCTCGATAATTTGCTGTCACTTTTCGAACAGAAATGCAATCGGACGATTCTTCATTGCGTTTTGTTTTATTAAAACATTTTTTTCCAATTTTTGTGATCTAATTTTGTGTATTTTGTATTAAAATATTTTACCAATTATGAGTTTATTTGCGTAAATATATATATTTTTCTTTTATATAATTAATGGTTGGTCTACTTAGACCAGTTATAAAATATATGAGAAAAACAAAATCTTATATTTTGGCGCCTAAACTGTCAATCCTGCAATACTACAAGTTTGGGCTTTTAACAGTGTTGTCAGTTTGGGCGATTTATCGCAAATTGGGCTACTTTTGGGGCCTGATCTGTCAATCCTACAAGTTTGGTCTTTTAACATTGTTTCCAGTTTGGGCAATTTATCGCAAATTGGGCTACTTTTTGGGGCCTAATCTGGTAAACCTGCAACACTAAAAGTTTGGGCCTTTAACAGTGTTGCCAGTTTGGGCGATTTATCGGAAATTGGGCTACTTTAGGGGCCTAATCTGTCAATCCTACAAGTTTGGTCTTTTAAAATTGTTGCCAGTTAGGGCAATTTATCGCAAATTCGGCTACTTTTATGGGGCCAAATCTCGCATCCTACAAGTTTGGGGCTTTTAACAGTGTTGCCAGTTTGGGCGATTTATCGCATAATAATTGGGCATTCTCATTGGCATGTCATCCCTAAATCTATTTTCAATCCTTTAAAATAGAAACGATGGCAATTAATAAAAACATCGACAAATAGAAAAATTCATGTATTTTATAGCATATATTACATAATAAATACATAGTAATATGTATTTATCATTTATAAAATTATAACCTTAAAATTATTGCTCAATAATTAATTTAGGTTCAAATTATAACCACTTATCAAGTATACAATAATTACAATACTGTGCTTATTCAAATCATACACACAAAAAAACATTGATTTACAGGAAGGTTATGGAGAGATAACAGCAAAAATATCTAGGAATAGATAACAAAGTTTGAAGGAGTTAGGGGGGGGAGGGAGGCATGAATTGACTAGTATTATACATTTTTTCGAAAGTTTAATTTCTATAAGTAAAAAATTTTAAAATTTCACAGCCTTTCTTTAAATGTGAATGTGAGGGGTCCATGTGGCATGAACATAGGATGCACCGAGTACTCAAGTTTAGGTCCCGCATAACTAACCTCAAATCTTCCAATAATCTAAAAAAAAGATAAATTAGTTTAAAAAAAAAACTATATATGTAATATATAACATGTATATAGCATATATATATAACATATACAACATATATATAACATATAACAAATATATATAACCTTTGAAATTAACGTTTGAAGTTCCAAATCGGCAAAACGTCTTCCGATGCACATTCGCTTTCCAAACCCGAAAGGTAGCGAAGCAAAAGGATGGTAACGACTTTGACTATTTTTTAACCACCGTTCAGGCTCAAATTTGTCCGCAGAATCAAAATATTTGTCTAAATTACTTATGACGTAATGCTGAAATACTATTTGTGTCTGGAAATGTTATTTTAGAAGGGTAAACTTTGATTTGAAATTTTGTTTACCCCTTTAGGTATGTTGTAGCCGAGAATTTCAGTATCTCGAGTAAGGCAGCGCCCATTTCCAATGACAACCGGATACATGCTAAAGGAAAAATTAATTTTTAACTATTTATAGAGTTATTTACCGTAAAGTTTCTTTTATGCAGGCTTTCAAGTAAGGCATTTTGTCATAAGAGTCTGAAGTCAAGCGAACATTTTGTTTGATTACTGATGAAATTTCTTTATGTAAAATTTCCTGTTTTTCTTTATGGAGGCTTAGCTGGTACAATATTGAAGAAACTGCTGCAGAAGTCTGAAAAATGGTTAGCAAGTTGTATGAATAATAAGATGATTACCGTGTCAATTCCAACGAGAAACATGTCCAAAGCTAATATCGTCGCAAGTTTAGAATTGTCCGTATTTTGAGCCAGAACTCTCTGGAGTAATGAAGCATCGTTTTCTAGTTGAGTGTTTTTGTTGTCTAAATTTTTTAAAGCTTTCGTTATATGTTTCATTGCCACACTGAAAAAAGCGTTTTTGTCTCATTTGGCTCAAAAGTTTGAAAACCTTGTTATTGTGTCCAATGCTTTGATATACTCTTTCCATGTAGGTGTGTTGAAAATTTTCCAAAAGGGCACTTTCAGTTCGAGAATGACGACATCTTTGAAAAATGTGTTTATAGCATGGATGAGTTCTTGAGTGTCTTCGGGTATTTCTTTGAGGCACCCTAATTTAACGTCCAGAGCAACTTTGGCTATAGCTAGAAAAAAAATAGAGTTTTTAGCCTTAAAACTCTTGCAGGATGAACCCAATTTAAATTTGGGATGCAGTGGGGTAGGGTGGTGGAAGTGGAGGAAGGTAGGGGAAGTGGGGGAGGTAGGGAAGAGGGGGGAGTTAGGGGGAAGTGTGGTAAGGTAGAGGGCAGTAGGGGAGGTAGGGGAAGGTAGTGGGAGGTTGGGGGATGTTAGGGGAAGTTAGGGGAAGTAGGGGGAAGTGGGAGAGGTAGGGGAAGTGGGGGGAGGTAGAGGGAAGTGGGAGGAGATAAGGAAGTGGGGGACTGGGGAGGTAGAGGGAAGTGGGGGAGGTATGGGAAGTGGGGGAGGTAGGGAAAGTGGGGGAGGTAGGGGAAGTGGGGGGAGGTAGGGGAAGTGGGGGAGGTAGGGGAAGTGGGGGAGTTAGGGGAAGTGGGGGGAGGTAGGGGAAGTGGGGGAGGGTAGGGGAAGTGGGGGGAGGTAGGGGAAGTGGGGGGAGGTAGGGGAAGTGGGGGAGGTAGGGGAAGTGGGGGAGGTAGGGGAAGTGGGGGAGGTAGGGGAAGTGGGGGATGTAGGGGAAGTGGGGGAGTAGGGGAAGTGGGGGAGGGTAGGGGAAGTGGGGGGAGGTAGGGGAAGTGAGGGAGGGTAGGGGAAGTGAGGGAGGGTAGGGGAAGTGAGGGAAGGTAGGGAAAGTGAGGGAGGGTAGGGGAAGTGAGGGAGGTAGGGGAAGTGAGGGAGGTAGGGGAAGTGGGGGATGTAGGGGAAGTGGGGGAGGTAGGGGAAGTGGGGGGAGGTAGGGGAAGTGGGGGAGGTAGGGAAGTGGGGGAGGTAGGGGAAGTGGTGGGTATAGGGAAGTGGGGGGAGGTAAGGGAAGTGGGGGGAGGTAGGGGGAAGGGGTGAGTAGGGGAGTGGGGGGAGGTAGGGAAGTGGGAGTAGGGGAAGTGGGGGAGGTAGGGGAAGTGGGGGAGGTAGGGAAGTGGGGGAGGTAGGGGAAGTGGGGGGAGGTAGGGGAAGTGGGGGGAGGTAGGGGAAGTGGGGGAGGTAGGGGAAGTGGGGGGAGGTAGGGGAAGTGGGGGGTAGGGGAAGTGGGGGGAGGTAGGGAAGTGGGGGAGGTAGGGGAAGTGGGGGGAGGTAGGGGAAGTGGGGGGGTAGGGGAAGTGGGGGGGTAGGGGAAGTGGGGGGAGGTAGGGGAAGTGGGGGGAGGTAGGGGAAGTGGGGGGAGGTAGGGAAGTGGGGGAGGTAGGGGAAGTGGTGGGTAGGGGAAGTGGGGGGAGGTAAGGGAAGTGGGAAGAGGTAGAGGGCAGTGGGAGGAGGTAGAGGGAAGTGGGAGTAGATAGGGAAGTGGGGGGAGATAGGGGGATGTTAGGGGAAGTGGGGGAGTTAGGGGGAAGTGTGGGAAGGTAGAGGAAAGTAGGGGAGGTAGGGGAAGGTAGAGGGAAGTGGGGGAGGTAGTGGGAGGTTGGGGGAGGTGGGAGGACGTGGGGGAGGTAGGGGAATGTAGAGGGAAGTGGGGGAGATAGGGGAAGGTAGAGGGAAGTGGGGGAGATAGGGGAAGGTAGAAGGAAGTGGGGGAGATAGGGGAAGGTAGAGGGAAGTGGGGGAGGTAGGGGAAGTAGGGTATGTAGTTGGAAGTGGGGGGGAGGTAGGGGGAAGTTGAGGGAGGTAAGGAGAAGTGGGGGTGGTAGGGGGACATGGGGGAAGTTGTGGGAGGTAGGGAGAAGTGGGGGGCGATTGGGGGTAGCCCAGGGAAGGTTTAACTCTGAGTGGTGAAGTGGGAGTGGTTTTCTTAAATTTACAAACAATTATTTTGGATTTTATTTAATAAACAACTCACATTCTAGCGACCATTTGTGTATTTCGTTCAAAAAATCAGTTGGGACCGTCCCGTTTTGATCTTTAATTTCAGATATCCTACAAAATTAATAGGCCAAGGAAAACCTGGGAAATGAAAAAAGTTCGACTTTTTCTAGAGAAGAGGAAAAGGGACCACGGACGTCTTCAGTCATCAGTGTTCCTAAATATCAACGCCCGGGGTCCTTTTTCATCATTTGACCGTGAGTTGTCCTACTCACAACCTCAAAAAGAGAGAGAAAATCTTTGATTTCATTATTTTAAAAATGATGAAATTTTCAAAACATTCCGTAAATACCTTTGAACGAATTCGTCAGCAGTTTCTTCGATTTGTCCGATGTACATTTTCGCTGTCCTCGGTTGGAGCATCGGCTGCTGAACTTTAGTTCGAAACGAGTTCCATTTCTCGCCATGTCTGCAGAAAATCAAAGACGATAATTTCCCCTTTTTTTTGTAACTCACGTTGCAATAAGACCGCCGAGTTCCCCGAAGAAATCTTTCCTTAGGACGTGCTTGTAGTAGTCCAAAGATGGCATCGACGGTCGAAAAGGAAGGGAATCTTCGGATCTGAAGACTTTTTCGATAGCAGCCGGCTCGAATAAGAACACCATGTCTGGTCGTCCCAGAAGATTTGAAATCTTCACTATTTCCCCGTACTTGTTGAAAAGCCTTTCAGATACCTTATTGAGTTCACTTATGCGATAATCACCTAAAGCAAGAACAATGTAGGTGACGACCTAGGGCTCCACATGGCAAAATAATGACATAAAGAGTGAGTTTATAAATAATGTGTGAGTTAAATATTCTAAAAAGTTTAATCGGTTCAAAACTAGACTACAAAAAGGAGGGCCCAAATCAGTCTAAAAGGTCCAAACCACAAAAAAAGGGGGCCAACCTATTCTAAAAAGGGTCCAAACTAGTCTAAAAGGAATCCTAACTAGTCTAAAAGGGCCCAAACCAGTACAAAAAGGGTCCAAATCAGTCTAAAAAGGGGTCCAACCTAGTCTAAAAAGGGTCCAAACTAGTCTAAAAATTGTCCAAACTAGTATTAAAAGTTCCAAACCAGTCCAAAAAGGGCCCAAATCAGTCTAAAAAGGTCTAAACCACATAATAAGGGATCCAACCTAATCTAAATGGGTCCAAACTGGTCTAAAAAGAGTCCGAAAATAGTCTAAAAGGGCCCAAACCACATAAAAAGGGGTCAAACTAGTCTAAAAAGGGTCCAAACTAGTCTAAAGGTTTTCCAAACTAGTCTAAAAAGGGTCCAAACTAGTCTAATAAGGGTCCAAACTTGTCTAATAAGGGTCCAAACTTGTCCAAAAGGAGTCCAAACTATACTAAGAGGGTCCAAACTAGTCTTAAAAGGGTCCAAACCAGTCTGAAAAGGGTCCAAACTAGTCTAAAAGGAATCCTAACCTGTCTAAAAGGGCCCAAATCAGTCTATACAAGATCCAAACTAGTCTAAAAAGGGTCAAAACTAGTATAATAGCGCCCAAATCATCTAAAAAAGGTCCAAACCACTTCAAAATTAGGGTTATTCAAACATGGGAAAATACACCAAGTTATGCATATTTTTTTTACAATAATTGGACACAAAGAAATTAAATATTTAGAAAATTTATATAGAACTTTTTTTTTCCTTATTTTCACTATGCGAGAGATCCTGTAAACATGTTCATTAAAATTTTTTGAACAGATATCCGCTTTCAATAAGCGAAATCATTATAAAAAGTGCTTGTAAAAAAAAATAAAAGAAGAAAAAAAGCGACTTGATTTTCTAGACATCGATCTAACTGGACAAACTAGGGGAAGTGAAAGGGGTTGACGAGTTGCTGAGCTTGAAGAAGACGATTCAGGCGGACCGGTTTCGAAAGAATCCCGCGAAATGTCAAAACCGGGAGCGCTTTTCTGTTGCCCATCTCGGTTATAATCGCTTTTTAGGTTATTTAAGCGATTCACTCATTTAAAAGACACGCCTAGAACGAAAGGGTTGGTCAGAAAGCAATAAACCTTCGAGGAAAACCGGTTTTTTAATTCATATGTCCTACCAATTCCGGAAATTAAAATTAATAATGCAAAACTTAGAGAAATTGCCAGCAAATTCAATTGATTATTGGACATAAATGAAGGGCCAGAAGGGAAAAAAAAAGTCACACTAAGGGGCTATGAAGAAGTACTATCTGGTAGAACAACAAAGTGGAAAAATGATGAAAGTCACTTTTTCCTCGATTTTGAGATATTAGGGCTCTCTAGGGGCTATGAAGGAGTACTATCATCTGGTAGAACAGCAAGGTGGAAAAAAGATGAAAGTCACTTTTTCGTCGATTTTGAGATATTAGGGCTCTCTAGGGGCTATGAAGGAGTACTATCTGGTAGAACAACAAGGGGGAAAAAGATGAGCGTCGATTTTAATTTTTCGTCGATTTTGAGATATTAACTCTATCTAGGGGCTATGAAGGAGTACTATCATCTGGTAGAACAGCAAGGTGGAAAAAAGATGAAAGTCACTTTTTCGTCGATTTTGAGATATTAGCGCTATCTAGGGCTATGAAGGAGTACTATCATCTGGTAGAACAACAAGGGGGAAAAAAGATGAAAGTCACTTTTTCGTCGATTTTGAGATATTAGCGCTATCTAGGGCTATGAAGGAGTACTATCATCTGGTAGAACAACAAGGGGAAAAAAGATGAAAGTCACTTTTTCGTCGATTTTGAGATATTAGCGCTATCTAGGGGCTATGAAGGAGTACTATCATCTGGTAGAACAACAAGGGGAAAAAGATGAAAGTCACTTTTTCGTCGATTTTGAGATATTAGCGCTATCTAGGGGCTATGAAGGAGTACTATCATCTGGTAGAACAACAAGGGGAAAAAAGATGAATGTCACTTTTTCGTCGATTTTGAGATATTAGCGCTATCTAGGGGCTATGAAGGAGTACTATCATCTGGTAGAAAAACAAGGGGGAAAAAGATGAAAGTCACTTTTTCGTCGATTTTGAGATTAGGCTCTCTAGGGGCTATGGAAGGAGTACTATCATCTGGTAGAACAACAGGTGGAAAAAGATGAAAGTCACTTTTTTCGTCGATTTTGAGATATTAGTGCTATCTAGGGGCTATGAAGGAGTACTATCATCTGGTAGAACAACAAGGTGGAAAAAGATGAAAGTCACTTTTTCGTCGATTTTGAGATATTAGGCTATCTAGGGGCTATGAAGGAGTACTATCATCTGGTAGAGCAAGGGGAAAAAAGATGAAAGTCACTTTTTCGTCGATTTTGAGATATTAGCGCTTCTAGGGGGCTATGAAGGAGTACTATCATCTGGTAGAACAACAAGGGGGAAAAAGATGAGAGTCATCTTTTTCGTCGATTTGAGATATTACGCTATCTAGGGGCTATGA
Organism: Orius laevigatus; assembly: GCA_018703685.1. Taxonomy (NCBI): domain Eukaryota; kingdom Metazoa; phylum Arthropoda; class Insecta; order Hemiptera; family Anthocoridae; genus Orius; species Orius laevigatus. The sequence goes on from JAGWEN010000710.1 coordinate 29,348, forward strand.
AGGAGTACTATCATCTGGTAGAACAGCAAGGTGGAAAAAAGATGAAAGTCACTTTTTCGTCGATTTTGAGATATTAGGGCTCTCTAGGGGCTATGAAGGAGTACTATCATCTGGTAGAACAGCAAGGTGGAAAAAAGATGAAAGTCACTTTTTCGTCGATTTTGAGATATTAGGGCTCTCCAGGGGCTATGAAGGAGTACTATCCTCTGGTAGAATAACAAGGTGGAAAAATGATGAAAGTCACTTTTTCGTCGATTTTGAGATATTCAGGCTATCTAGGGGCTATGAAGGAGAACTATTATCTGATAGAACAACAAGGGGAAAAAGATGAATAAAGCATTACAATCGGCTATTACAAAAGGAAATCAAACTTTATTCATTTTTCTCGAAATCACTTTTTGGCCACTTTCATCTTTTTTTCCCCTGAGACGTGTGATTTATGTGAAAAAACTTATTTGGGTTTATAAATGCGATAGTTATCTAAAGGCGAAGATGAGACAAGGTTGGCAATATTTCTTGAATTCACTGATTACGTAGTTCGACCCGTTCACCTTCACTTTACTGTCCATGAATAGGTCAAACGAGACATCTTCCAACTGTTTCATCTTGTTTAGGAAGGTATTCTAAATCCAAGTTTGCGGTACCCCTCCTCCTGTTTTTCTTCCGCCATTTTGAAAAAACCAAATTTGGAACTTTTTTCAGTTTTTGATCTCTAGCGCAAAAACAATGCTTTTTAGCGACTTAACCACTAAGTGCAAAAGGAAAGATTATTGAATTCTGCGTCTAATGAGCTTTCCAAAGCTAAAATCGGTCCAACCGTTCAGGGGATATCGATGTTCAAAAATGACCCCTTTTTTAGGGCCGGATTGTACATTTATGGCTCTCACTAGAGATGGTCCTAGACAGTCGGTATTAGTCTCCAAGCCATCAAAAACCGGCCAAAAAAAAGGGTCATTTTCGAACATCGATATCTCCTGAACGGCTGAACCGATTTTAGCTTTCGAAAGCTCATTTGACGCACAATTTAATAATCTTTCTTTTTGTACTTAGTACTTAAGTCGCTAAAATGCATCGTTTTTGAGCTAGAGATCAAAAACTGAAAAAGTTCCAAATTGGCCGGTTTTTTCAAAATGACGACTTTTTTCAGTTTTTTATCTCTAGAGCAAAAACAATGCGTTTTAGAGACTTAATCACGAAGTAAAAAAAGAAAGATTATTGAATTCTGCGCCTAATGAGCTTTCCGAAGGTAAAATCGGTCTAGCCGTTCGGGAGATATCGATGTTCAAAAATTAAACTTTTTTTAGGGCCGGATTGTACATTTATGGCTCTCACTAGAGATGGTCCTAGACAGTCGGTATTAGTCTCCAAGTTTTTTCTTCAGCGACTTTATATGCCCTTCCGTTTACTCTCGTCCCCGATAAAGCCTCATAAAATTCGGACACGGAAAGAGCTTTCGAAACGTTTAACTTCTCCGCCTGTTTTCATCTCCTTTTTTTTCCTCTCAACGTTCCATACGAAGATAGCCTGAAACGTCATTTTATGGCGTAACATCAGAAGATCCGTCGATCGCTCTTCGCACTTTCACATTCCGTGCGATCCCGATAATCGCATTCAGAAAACATTCCCGGCCGAGCTAAAAAGATAGAGGAAAACGCAGGAAAGATTGAAATATGAATAAAAACCACAAATGTGCCAAGATCCTCAATAGGTTGCATGTACAGTTTATTCGAAGCAATATTTGATTGCTACAGATAACCTGGTTGCACACTTTGGTTTTATTTTTCCAATATATTGATTATCCTATTCCAATGCTTGCCATCTCCCCCGACCCCCTTGTTGTTCTACCAGATGATAGTACTCCTTAACAGCCCCTAGATAGCACTAATATCTCAAAATGGACGAAAAAGTGACTTTCATCTTTTTTCCTCTAGAACTTCGATAACGTACCTATAAAAGGTATAAAACGCCACGTGTTCCCCAAGAGTGGAAGCGGTTGAGGTCCTGGTACTTGCCCGTAATCTTTAACATGATCGACGGCATCTGTCAAAGAGGAGACAGTTTCTACGGCGAGGCTGCTTTTACGACGCAAGTTCACCTTCTTCGAAGAAAAAGCAACTGAAAATAAAAAATGGATTAAGGCAGGCAATAAATTAAAATCCGTGATTATAGCTTCGCCACATCGAAATTCAGACGACCAGAGGCCAACGACCAGGATATCGGCCGAACTATAAAAATATTATGACCATCAAAATTCAAAAGTATAGCGAAACGGGCAGGATGTATGTTGCAACTTTTTTCTTTTTATTTCCTAACACGGACAATTTAATGTTTTCCATACAAAACCTTGGGTTTATTGTGAACTACGATTTGCCCATGTTTTTTGCTGCGAAGAACACTATGTTAGTTTAAAGATTAAAAAAAATTCCAAGAGCGAAAATACCCTTAAAAAGTGCGAAAAATGACCACAAAAGCTGCAAAACCTTTTTTTCTGCGTGTGAAAATCTGATAATGCAGAAAAACGAAAAAAGTTTAAAAATCTGATTTTTAGCTCTAGCGATAGTCCAGTCAAACTAAGCCTGGGGGTGGAAAAAAATAAGGTATTTTGTTTATCCACGGAAATGTGTAGGGGTTGGTAACCTGATTAACCACAAAAAAAAGTCCATAACCGAAACCCGTGCGCTTTGGCGTCTAGAGGGGTTTTAATGCGATTTTCTTCGTTTTTTCCTAATATCTCGAAAACCGTAGGTCGTAGGCGAAAAGATTTTTAGTACAAAATTAAAGATAATAAAATTTCTTATAATTCTGAGCTGATACGATTTTTTGTAGGACCAAACGTATCGGAGCTACGAGGTTGAAAAAAACCATGGTTTTCTATTTTGACCTCTGAAATACAGAAAACGTCATCTAATCAAAAAAGTGTACTTAATAAAAGTTGTAGAGAATTTAATTACCTTTAAGAACCAACCCTCAAAAAAAAAATTAACGGTCAAAAGTCGGGGTGGGGGTAAATTTCAAAAAATTAAAAAAAAAAATTTCATTCAAAAATTGAAATTTAAAAAAAAATGAATAAAAACAAAATTAGGGTTTATAAAATTTGCAACAAATTTGATTTACTAAGATTTTTTGTAGGACCAAACGTTTCTGAGCTACGAGGTGACAAAAAAGCGGGATTTTCGAGTTTTTCCTATGAAAAAAGTCAGATTTCAGAAAAGTCCGAAAAAATCATGGAAGGCGATTTCTAATCAAAAAAGCATGCTAAGTAAACGTTGTAGAGAATTCGATTTCCATTTAAAATCAACTATCGAGAATCAATAAAATTAACGACCAACAGGTTTTTTAGGACCAAACGTATCTGAGCTACGAGGCGACAGGTCCTTATGGAGTAAAAATACTTGAAATTTACCCCCACCCCAACCTGTTGATTTTTAATTGATTCTCGATTTGATTTTAAATGGAAATTGAATTCTCTACAACGTTTACTTAGCATGCTTTTTTTTATTAGAAAACGCCTTCCTTGCTTTTTTCGGACTTTTCTAAAATCTTACTTTGTTTATAGCAAAAACCCGAAAATCCCGCTTTTTTGTCACCTCGTAGCTCAGAAACCTTTGGCCCTAAAAAAAATCGTAGTAAATAAAATCTGTAGAAAATTTTATAAGCTTTAATTTTGTTTTTTACTATAATTTTTTTTTAAATTTCAATTTTTGAATGAAATTTGTTTTGAATTTTTTTTTTTAATTTACCCCCATCCCTGCCTATTTATCGTTAATTGCTTTTTGAGAGTTGTTTTCAAAAGGAAATTAAATTCTCTACAACTTTTATTAAGTCCACTTTTTTGATTAGATGACGTCTTCTGTCCTTTAGAGGTCAAAATAGAAAACCCCGGTTTTTTGCGACCTCGTAGCTCAGAAACGTTTGGTCCTACGAAAAAATCATATTATTTCAAAATTATAGAAAATTTAAGTATCTTTAATTTTGTACTAAAAATTATTTCGCCTACTATTTACGGTTTTCGAGATATTGGCCTTAAAAACTTTCCTGACGCCAAAGCGCACGGACTTTTTTTTTTGGTTAATCATGGGACCAACCCCTACACATTTCCGTAGAGAAACAAAATACCTTATTTTTTTCTTTTATTTGGCCTTTTCGGGCTTAGTTTGACTGGACTACGACCCCTATGAAGCGAGTGAAGGCTAATATACGAAAAAATAGTTCAATTCACTTGCTTGGAACACAATTTAGTGATTTTAGGTGTTCGCATAATTGAAAAAGCTAAGCGACGCTAGGCAGTGGGAACTAGAGCGAAGAAAGTCGTCCCTCATGTGAGACATAGAACGATTTCCGCCAGCCTAAGTCGCTCGCCCGGGGACAACGATTACTAATAATTTCGCGAGGAGTGCTCAAATTATCCCAATCATGATTTCATCAGAATTTCAAATGAGACTAGAAAACCCGTATCGTCAATCTAATCTCTACCGACCCACACCTTATCCTACAATCAAAATTTTCGAAAACTTTTCTTTCTTTTCTACTCAAAGGAATCGATTAAAAAATTCAATAAAATTATCAATCGAAGCCCGAAAAGGCCAAATAAAAGAAAAAAGGTGTTTTGGTTCTCTATGGAAATGTGTAGGGGTTGGTCACCTGACCACAAAAAAGTCCATAACCGAAACCCGTGCGCTTTGGCGTCAGGAAAGTTTTTAAGTTGATTTTTTTCGTTTTTTCGCAAATATCTCGAAAACCGTAGGTCGTAGGCGAAATAATTTCTAGTACAAAATTAAAGATTTATTAATTTTCTACAATTTTGAGCTAAAACAATTTTTTGTAGGACCAAACGTATCTGAGCTACGAGGTGGAAAAAAAACGGGGTTTTCTATTTTGACCTCTGAAGGACAGAAAACGTCATCTAATCAAAAAAGTGTACTTAATAAAAGTTGTAGAGAATTTAATTACCTTTAAAAAACAACTCTCAAAAAGCAATTAACGATAAATAGGGATGGGTGGGGGTAAATTTCAAAAAATTTCAAAACAAATTTCATTCAAAAAATTTAATAAAAACAAAATTAAAGCTTGTAAAATTTTCTACAGATGTGATTTCCTATGATTTTTTCTAGGACTAAAGGTTTCTGAGCTACGAGGCGACAAAAAAGTGGGATTTTCGAGTTTTTGCTATGAAAAAAGTAAGATTTTAGAAAAGTCGGAAAAAAGCAAGGAAGGCGTTTTCTAATCAAAAAAGCGTACTAAGTAAACCGTCTTCCTTGCCAACGCCTTTTTCCGACTTCTCAGATACGTTTGGTCCTACAAAAAATTGTGTTAGCTCAAAATTGTAGCAAATTTAAAAATCTTTAATTTTGTACTAAATATTATTTCACCTATAACCTACGGTTTTCGAGATATTTGCGAAAAGACGGAAAAAATCACCTTAAAACCGCTCCTGACGCCAAACGGGTTTCGGTTATACTTTTTTTTTGGTTAATCAGGTGACCAACCCCTACACATTTCCGTAGAGAACCAAAATACTTCATTTTTTTCCACCCCCAGGCTTAGAATGACTGGACTAAATCTCGAAAAACGCGATTTATGCAACTTTTTGCTCACAATTATTCGAAAGGGTAATTATACCTTAGGTGGCACAGTGACGAAATTCTTCGGAATTAAAAGAACCTCCAAGTTCCTTCAATTATAAGTTATCATTGCTCTAAAAAATGGAAATTGAAAGATTTTTGATTCATTATATTTGACCTATAAAAATACAATTGGCTTATCAAGTGAGGAATTCCTATTCATCGTCAACTTTTATATCATGACAGCTATTGTGTCCTGAAAGCAGAAGACATAACCTGGAACCTAAACTTATTTTTCAAGACTTTGCTGTCAGTTTTCAGTCAATTGGGAAATCGCGAAAGCGAGGAAATTGGAAGAAAAGCGACTTTTTCATGACGGAAGATGATTACAGGCAATTTTTTTGGGTATCGGGATGTTTTATTTTGGAAGACCTTTCTCTTTGTCGAACTCTCCTTGGTGCTTCGGGAGGGAAGAATTTTGGGGCCGATACTGTAGGCGGAATCCATGAATGAGAAAATAATGTCGTCCTTTTTATTCATAGCTCATTTACATTTTTCGTGCACACTTTTGTCACGATAAAGGGAAAGGGCAGCGGTTCAAAAGATGCGGCGGTACCGTTAAAACAGAAAAAAACTCTAGGCTACCGTCCTAAGTGATTTGACATGTATGGCATTTGGAGGAATATCATTGATCTACTTGACAGGGAAAGGACGAAAAAGAATCGAATTTGGGGCGTTTGAACTAAAAGGCCTCATTTTTAGCATAAAAACGTCATTTTAGTATCAAAAGTTAAAAGTTATAACAATGGGTTAGTAAAAGAAAAACGTTTTCCTTTTGTACGAAAATGAAAGAGTCCCGTTTGACATCGAGTTTTCTATCTTTACCCTAAATTAGATCCAGTTTCTTGACATAATTTTCAAAGCTTATTGTACTCTTCAGCAGAGAAAGGCGAAAAATCTGACATCATGGAAAGATGTAGTCATGAACTATATATATTCCCCTATCTTATATATATAAAACTATAAATGGTTATATATATAGTTTATATAGTTATATAACTATATATATAACTTTTTTTTTTTCAATAATTTTTTGTTCCTCCAGGATTCCCATAGAAAGGTTCTTTTAATTATAATTTTGCATAATTAACTATGAAAGTATACTTTTTAATTTTTAATGATCTAAGTAGAGTGGCTGCAGTTGAAAGATCCTCTCTAATAACTAATTAATTATATTAAAAAAGTAGGTACTAGAAGGTGCATTATAATATCCTTACTAGTTTTCCTTCTTCTTCTTCTTTTCGCAGGGATTATTATTATTTGAGGAATATGTGCAGAGTACCTTTATGGAAGACCATTATCCTTGAAAATCAAAGAAACCGACTTTCGTCAGTGAGAAAATACGTTGCCCAATGGAGTAAACATGAGAAAGGCTGCTCTCACGAAACTATGGAAAGGAAAAAACTATGCTAAAGCGTTGCATAATGATGAATGGTACTTTATTTGCTTTTTCTTCAAGGGCAAGGTCCGTTAAATTTTTTTCCCGCAAAATTCATGTCTACTTTTTCTAATGACTGAGACTCTCGTAACACCTTTGATTAATTGCATTCTCTTATTCTGATATTTGGTAAATTATAGCTGAAAATTAGGATGTTACGTAAACTTTATGGCTCAAAACTCGAATTTATTAATTAAGGTTATTAACTTGGGTTCTGCTGGAATGTGTAGGGGTTGGTACCCTGATAAATAAAATTTTGTTTTTCAGTTTTTTGGAAATATCTCGAAAATCATAGGACGTAGGCGAAAAACTGTTAACAACAAAATTAAAGATTTTTAAATTCTCTACAATTTTAAACTTAACAGATTTTTTGTAGGACCAAACGTATCTGAGCTACGCTTAAAAGAAACGCGATTTTAAATTTTGACCTCTGAAGGAGTGAAAACTTCATCTAAACAAAACGTTTATTTCGTAAAAGTTGTAGAAAATTTAATTACTTTTTTAAAAAAATTCTCAAATTTAACGATTATAAGTTTGAAAAAACTTACTTCGATAAGGAAGTCTTCCTGAAATCATCGTAATCCTTAAAATCGCGAAATTTCAAGAGCGTCTCTGTAAATGTTGGCGCGTTCGAGTTCTAACTGGAACTGGCTCCGGAGGACGCTCGCTCGTAAGATTTCGAATGGGCAGGCGGCGAAATGCAAGTACGCCTTTACTACACACACGAGGTCAACCGTAAATTTTCACATTTCCTTGACGAAACGGTTGAGGGTATCTTCAAATTAGCGCCCTCGCGGCAAACTAAACAAAAATGGAGCAGTTTTAATTAGAAATCCCTTACAAAACTAACAAGGGGACCTCAAGACTGCTATCCCACTTGGTACCGAAAGGACATCTTGATTATGCATGGGGGCGGATAGCTACCGTGTTTCTAGATATAACATATACGCGGATTCAGAAAAAAAAAAAGAAACTGCCTTCATGTTAAAAAAAAGTGATCCCCAGAACGTCCTGATCAGTCCGGAGCACCGACCGCAATAGCTTCATTTCCTTTGGAAATCAGATTCACTAAAAGCTACAAAAGCAGGCGCCTCTTGCCATCTGTTGTCTAAGATAGAACCTCACTGCTTCGCTAAAGTGGCAAGAGATGGCGCGAGATGGACATTGAGGTTCCCCCAGTGGAAAAGTAACTTTCACTAAAAATGACTCAACAAGAATTTTCATTTTTATTATTTTATTAATATCCTTGTTATGTAAAGTGTAAACTGTCATAATCCTCTCACGCAGCACCGTCAACCGTGGCGGACTTCTCGGGCGACTCTGCAGAGTGAAGCGGGCTAGTGGGAAACCGTGGACTTTGACCCTTAGGACAAATCTATACACGAGGACATTTTTTTTGATACGAGGGACCTCTCCCATCCATTAAAGGGCCTCGCTATGTTGTAAAGCTTGCTAGCCCCATTTTTGGACAAAGTACCATTCTTGATGAGATCGAGGGTTTCCTTTATTTCCTAGCGGAGATACGAATCGTTTTCTGAATTTTTGTCTCACTGAGGGCGATCCTCCCATGTCCTCTGAATCATCAAACCACCAAATTCCTTCTCCAAGACTGCTGCAGTGCTGCTACACCAAGAATAGTGGCTGGTTCATCAAGTATGAGTAATAAGAGAGTCCTATTATTCAGTCATAATACAGAAAAGAAGGTGCCATTTTACGCTTATCGAGCAATTAAATCTTTTTGTTTAACGTTTTTTTGTCGGTGATCAATGATGGGTACAGCGAGTTGAACAACCCGTCCGTCCTAGATCCGGCAACCCAAGGCTCACAGGATATTCCACCGGAACCGGATATTCACATAAAAAGCCTATCGCTACCCAAATTTATTCTTCTGTCCTCCAAATTTTTTTTCTACAAAAAATATTATTACATACCTATAATTTTATCAAAAAAACCAGGTTAAAGGGTTTTTCAAAGAATTTTTATTCAAATTACTTTATGTATTTAAAAAAAGAACATAGCACATAAAAATTATAGAAAAAAAAAAACATGCAGGAAATTTTATCTTAAGTACTAACCAAACTACCGAAAAATTTTCAATGTACAAATTTCGAATTTTGTGCCTTAGAAAACCATGCAGCTCAGAAAAAATTGAACAAAAAGTCTAAATTTTAAGTAAAAAGTGGTTATAAATAAATTACTGTTAACTAATTACAATCTTTTAATATCACGACATACAAAACATTCTAAGGCACATCAGAAATAATTATCTATAAACTGTTTTTTATAAAACAATCAATTAACAATTATTTCCGACAGATCTCTCTCAAACCGCATTTATCAAAGCATAAAAGAAATTTGAAATGAGAAACTTAAAGAGAGAGATATTTTGAAAAAAAGGATGCCCGTATTTCACAAAAAGTTCCTTCACATGTCTTTGGGGACGTTGCGTTCATCTTGAAGGACTGCAATACTCCTCAAACTTCTGGACCTTTCGAATAGAGAAGGATCTGTGTAAATAGGCTCGCTTGGGTCTTCAAAATGCCTCCCGCCCATTGGTACCATCGTTTTCGGACTTACATCCATCATACACCTAGTCCTGCAAATCAAGGATTATCAATTGAAGCCTTTTTTGTGGGTTACCTAGCGCTCAGGAACGATTTGCTTGTCGTGGGCATCAAAACTGAAAAAACATTAGGCCTACTTTCGACATAATGCGAGGCATTGTCGCTAGCAATGTTTTTCTTGACGACAGCCCATTTTTTCCTGGAAAAAGATGAAATTTTTGAAAATGATATGTTTAGCTTACCTATAGCATAGCGCCCAATATATAATTACTCCTATTAATGAGATAAAAACTAATGTCAAAGCCATGACAAGTGTGTAGTATTCTTTGTTGGTTAGGCAGACATTTCCATCGAAGGCTTCCACCCTTTGTTGCTGCGGCATCTCGTAGCGGGATTCGAAAACTTCGATCATTTCGCGTACGTGTTCTTCATTTCCGTCTGTACCGTTTAGGGGAGCTAGAACGTCTTTGGGATATTCTTCGCTACCTACTTCTCTCCTTTTTCTTCCAAGAGATGGTTCGCTTTTCCCTGAATGTCCTGTGCAGTAGGCCTAATGAAAGGTTATTTTGAATTCTTTATTTTATTGTATTACCGGTTGGCAGCCTTCCCTGCACGTCCGAACTGTAGCTTCGAACACCAAAAAGTTTGATTCTGGTATTTTAAATGCGTTGAATCTAGCTTCCAAGCCATCCCCTTCTCTCGACCTGTCTAACCCTGGGAAGACGTAGTTGTCCACTGGACATCCAAATCGATCAATTAGCTGAACTGAACGTCCCGAATAAGGATCCCGTGCGATCACATTGGTTGCGAAAATATCAGTAGCGTAGTTGTACCCATCTTGGGCTTCAAGCCTAAAAGTCAACGGATCTCCCACTGCTATCGTATTCGTGGGCCTTCCTTGGAATAAAATAAGAAGGCGGACCCGCGAGCTGAGTGAGTTCTCCGCTGGGAGATATTCGATCGGTATTGGACTTCCGGAGCTGCCAAAAAACATGAATTTCTATTCTTTTTACTGTATACTTACTTAGCAGTCATATAGCTAGATGTTACTACGGCTTCTCCAGGTCCTCTAAGCAAACAAGTCAGGTTATATCTTTTATCCCTTCCAGTTTGCACGAAATCACTAAACTGTACGACTACAATATTCGTCATCACGTCGCCATACTGAAAAATTTGTTAATAAGAAAAGAAGTGGGATGTCCTTACTCTTAAAGTTCCACAATCTGGATATCCCTGAGCGCCACTGATCCTTAAAACGTTGGCCGTCCCTCCATTTCCTCTGTAAAAGCAGCGGTCGTAATAACCGTAGGTGTAGATCCTCCCTATGAAAGGTTCTGGAGTTCTTAACGTGAATTCCATTCCATCTTCGCTGCACACTTGGTTGACTAAAATTATTCGTTAATTTTGCTAAATTGGAATTGCAGTTTTCAACCGTCTAAACATTCTCCTCCTCCTGATCTTCCAGGGGACCTTTCGTAGAAATCGTAATCTCCAGTGGTTTCGAAAAATGAAGGATTGTTAAGGTTCAGATCTCTGGAGTCATGGTCGCTAAGTTCGCAGTTTTCTTTTTGAGGAGAAAACGGTGTTCCAGGAGATGCCCTATTCAAATTATTAAATATTTTTATAGAAAATAGAGATTTTACTTGAAATTGAAAGAGCGACAAACGAATTCGTGAGTTTCCATGCATGCTTTTTCGCAGATGTTCAAAGAAGGGACGGAAAGGAACCGTCTGATGAACTGCCTCCGTGCTCTAAGACGTATACCAACCTAGAAAGCAATTATCAAGTATGTACGAAAAACGACTTTTTACTTGTTTAAAAGAATCCGCTTCGTCGCATCGTGATATAAAAGGTTTGCCAGGATCACCAGGTGGGGCGTGTGGGTTGAAAAATCCTAAGCCGGGTGGTGGAGCCCCAGGGCCGCCGGGGCCACCGGGTCCGCCAGGCCCTGGTCCTAACAGGTTGTTCCCTGGTCCTCCATAGCCGCCTCCTTAAAAAAAGAAAAGAAGAACACGTTATTAATGAGTTAGTTCAAATTTGAATCAACGCTACTACTTTCACTTTTACCGCCGTATGGATGTTCAGGTGGTCCATGTCCTGGGATGGGTCCTCCCCAATATCCGGGCGGTTCTGCCGGCATCGGGAAATGTCCTCCTGGGTAATAACCGCTTCCTACGTTCCCGCTTCCTATACTTCCGCCACCAGGTCCAGCAGGTATAAGAGGGTAGTGTCCTCCTGCGGAATTAGGTTAGTCGTTATATCGTCTTTTAGTTGATTAGTACTTGTATTATAATACGGACCGAGGTGCGGAGGACGCCCTTGTCCGTGGTATGAGGTATCTTGGCCTAAAGGATCTGGCCTATAGTGAGGTGCAGATCCTGGTGATTCTCCGTCTAAATAGTAGTCTGAAGAAAACGTTATTGCTTAATTGCCAATTTAAAGCTTACTCATGAGGTTTTCATAATAGTCGTAATCCGCATCATAAATTATCCTGTGTCCATCCCTTTGGTTAAAACGGCTGAGCCGACATATCCTAAATCGGTCGCTGTATACGGCCGACCTGCACTGAAAACTCGCTTGTCTGAGACATTCGTCCAAACATTCGCTCAGAGATCGCCCTGTGATTTCCGAATGGAATTCTCCACCAAGCCGGCTATTCCTGTATCTCTGGAATGCAGTGTCTGGCCTCCTCCCGTCCGCGAAGAGATGAGATGTGCCCGAGTTTTCGGAAAACTCGCTTCCTTTTGCTGCAAAAACAAAATGATGGTCCGTCCATATAAAGAAACTTACGACTATCAAGGCAGACGAGGTCGTAAAGATCATGGGTAGGGCTGCTGCTTATTCTCAAATCGTCTTTCTGCGACATAGAATCTTCTTCAAAAACGATACATCTTCGAATTTGCTCATCGTATTCGATCGAACGGCAGAAATATCTGGAATCCAAATTACATCAATTTTATAAAAAAACGAATTTACTTTTCTGCACGAAGACACTGCGCTTGGCATTCAATGAGCGATAGATTAGTATATATGTCAACTTCGAATGGTCCTCCAAGTCTTTTGTTTTCTTCTTTCACGAATATTATAGGACCATCGCATCTCCTTTCGGCTGCAAAAAAAGGTTCAATTTTACAAAAAATTAAATGATTATACCGTTCAAACAAGTGTTCTCGAGATAATCGGAATTAGGATCGTCTTCTAGAAGTTGGGGGTGGGATCGCCTGGTGAACCTGCTGAGCCAGCACGTCCTTGCTGTGGCGTCATAAGTCGCTGATCGACAAACGAAGTTGAACTCGTTCAAACATCTTAAAAAGAAATATTATCCAACTAAAGAATCTTCCTTTATTACCTATCCTCGCAATCAGTCCTATTGGCAGCGATGACTTCTTTGATGTCGGAAACGGCAAGCTTGAGTTTTTTCCTGGTGTGCCTTTCGAAAACGTAATGTCTACTAGGGCATTCACGTTCTATACGACTTGCTGTGGAAAAAGGAAATAAGCGGCATAAAAAATTTAATGTTTACTGACAGGAAAGGCAGACTTCCGTGTAGTGGACGCTATTGGGGACAAGGACCAGATTTCCTATCCCCTCAGGATGCGCTTGCTCCCTTGTCAAATAACAAGTGGATTCTTCGTATTCCACTGTCCCGCTAAAAGACGCTATTCTACTTCCGGGCTGGAAATCGAATGACGTACATGCACGGACAAGATTGTTCGTTGCAGTTCTATCTCGTAGGCATAATTCTTGGCATTGCTCTAGCACTCTAAAAGGTGGTGCTGTATCCCTCACCTAGAAGACAGATTATAAGAGAAATAAGGAACAAAAATTGAGTACTTACCACATCGTCATCGAATCCTTGCAGTTGTTGATCTGGTAGCCTTTCATACATTACTCGACCGAGCCCTTGGTTGCACGTCGTCTGAGCTAAAAAACACAAGATATTCGAATATAGTCATTCGAAAATGGAAAAGCAACAATCGAGGTATCTCACGAGCTGGAAACGAGTTATCTTTTGGATTCTACTCGATGGAACAGAACAAAAGGATCTCCTGCAGGTTAAGGAAACAAAAGCTTATTTTGCTATCTAGAGGATTCGTTTGTCCAATAGTAGAGAACTGGTAACTCCACCGCTCATCAAAATCCTCTCGTGCAGACCTCACCAAAGGGGGGACCCTTTTTCACTTTTTGGGCCCGAAAATTTTCATTTTTTGATTTCATCCAAAACGTGGTTTTTGACCATTTTTAAGATGAAAAACAAGAATCTTAGGTCGTTTTTGGGATAAAATTTTTTTTTTTTACCTTACCAAAGGGGGGACCCTTCTCCATTTTTTGGGCCCGAACATTTTCATTGTTTGATTTCATCCAAAACGTGGTTTTTGACCATTTTTAGGATGAAATACAGGAATCTTAAGTCATTTTTGGGATATAAAAAACATTTTTTCCGACTTCAACAAAGGAGCTTCTTCACTTTTTGGGTCCGAAAATTTTCATTTTTTGATTTTATCCAAAGCGTGGTTTTTGACCATTTTTAGGATGAAAAACAAGAATTTTAAGTCATTATTGGGGTATAAAAACATTTTTTTTTTCGACTTCACCAAAGGGGGGACCCTTTTTCACTTTTTGGGCCCGAAAATTTTCATTCTTTGATTTCATCCAAAACGTGGTTTTTGACCAGTTTTAGGATGAAAAAACAAGAATCTTAAGTCATTTTTGGGATATAAAAAACATTTTTTCCGACTTCACCAAAGCTTCTTCACTTTTTGGGCCCCGGAAATGGGCCCGAAAATTTCCATTTTTTTATTTCATCCAAAACGTGGTTTTTGACCATTTTTAGGATGAAAAACAAGAATTTTAAGTCATTATTGGGGTATAAAAACATTTTATTTTTTTCGACTTCACCAAAGGGGGGACCCTTCTTCACTTTTTGGGCCCGAAAATTTTCATTGTTTGATTTCATCCAAAACGTGGTTTTTGACCAGTTTTAGGATGAAAAACAAGAATCTTAAGTCATTTTTGGGATATAAAAAACATTTTTTCCGACTTCACCAAGCTTCTTCACTTTTTGGGCCCCGGAAATGGGCCCGAAAATTTCCATTTTTTTATTTCATCCAAAACGTGGTTTTTGACCATTTTTAGGATGAAAAACAAGAATTTTAAGTCATTATTGAGGTATAAAAACATTTTTTTTTTTTCGACTTCACCAAAGTGGGGACCCTTTTTCTCTTTTTCGACTTTTTCTTTTTTCATCTAAAATGTTGTTTTTGCATTCAATCCAAGTGTTTTTGGCAATTTTTAGAAGAGAAAAAAAAAATTTCAAAAAAATAAATTCATGGCGACCTATATTAATGTATTCTAAAACTAAAATTCAAATGAAATTTTTCAAAAAAACCAACAGTTTTTTCAGGAGATTGGAGAAAAGCAAGAAAAATGCCGCTGTATAAGGTACATCAGATCATAGCAGACGCTACAAATGTCACATGAATATTCATTTGCATTTATCGCTCCTCAACCGTCATATAATCGATGTCTTCAACAGGTTACTTGAGTAGGAAAGAGTGTCTAGTACCTTGGCACTCCATATCCACAAAAAAACCGATGACCCCTGTCTATCATGTTGCACTAAGGTCCCAAGAATGCATGCTATTGATGATCAGACTAATGAGTAATGACTAACCAATACGATTTCATCGATTTCGACTTCAAAAACTCAATTTAATTCTTAATTTCGCATAGGACCTGTTCATTATCGAATTTCACGCTATGGTCAATTTGCATAATAGAGCTTTCCGGTTGCAGGATATGTCGAGGAGTAGGGTAGCGTGTGAGCGCTCCTAAAAAGTTGGAAATTCCTATCCGGAAGCAGCTGCCTCGAGGCTGCGAATGAAAGATCGGTCGACGACCTCAAAATTTTCTATCCATCATACATTTCAAATAACTTAAGACCATCTAATTATGAATTTTAGGTAGATTTCTTTAAGAAAATCTACCTATTTTATAAATTGTTCAATTTTAATTAAAATAAACGTTTCCTCTTTTGTTTATATTATGGAAAACGTTTTGCTAGTGGTATTAGTTAGGTGAAAGACGGCCATTTTGAGAAAGATGGCCGTAGACCTTGCTAAGAAAAGGAGTAGAGCCACGCCTCCTTCCTACCACTTCTCCTACCGGAGGATCCTTGCATGTCTAGCTATTATATCATACGAGAATTCCTCCTGCTCACCCCTATTAGTATAAGAAGGTTCAAAACTTACCATTGGTTAGCATCTTAAGAACAGTGAGGACTGTTATAGCTTGGACCATGGTGAATAATGTTCTCATTTTGTCAGTTACTCAAGTGGTGCATGTTCCGAATGTGCTGGACTGAACGCAGATCGAGAACTGTCCTCCTCCGTTCGGATACTGCCCTTGTCTGTCCAACGGAAGTACCTCTCTCTATTATTAAACTTCCTCTCCCCGGGGTCATGAAGGACATCAACCCATACCGATGAACTGCCACAATGCTCCACCACCCCCACCCTTACTGCTTTTTCGCTATTATTCCCCCTAATACCGTGATGACACATTTTGCTTCTTTTTATTAGGTATATTTTTATAAAATAAGTAGATGACCCTATCAACCAAGAAGTTGCAGAAGTAACGAATCCCTTTACGGTGTCTCTTCTTCCTAAAATGTCTTCACTACTGCCCAACATAATTCTCGTCATTTAGGTCTAGGAGCCATCTCTTTGATTTTGATGCTTAAATAGGTCGCTGTCTATGGAGTAGATTGATCTTATCTACGTTGTAGAGCAACGGTAAATTAAAAAATGTCAAAAAAAATTCCATCACGACGTTTTTCCTGGAAGAGGAACATCAACGAAAATTCATTATAAGTTTATAAGCTTATTACTTTTCAGCCAGATTTTGACCTTTTTGACTAGAAAAGGGACGTTTGAGACATATTTTGACCCTTTTTGGCAAGAAACGACACTATTCGGCCGGAATTTCAACCTTTTTTTTATAAGAAAAGACACGATTCAGCCAGAATTTGAACCTTTTTTCATAATAAAAGACCTTTTTCTGTTAGATTTTCACCTTTTTTTACAAGGAAAGACACTATTTAGCCAGAATTTGAACCCTTTTTCATAAGAAAAGACCCTATTCTGTTAGATTTTGACCTTTTTTCATAAGAAAAGACCCTATTCTGTTAGATTTTGACCTTTTTTCATAAGAAAAGACCCTATTCTGTTAGATTATGACCTTTTCGACAAGAAAAGAGACGTTTGAGACAGATTTTGACCCTTTTTGGCGAAGAAACAACCTCTTTCAGACAGATTTAGACCCTTTTTGGCAAGAAAAGACACTAGGTATTCGACCAGAATTTGAACCTTTTTTGATTAAAAAAAAAAAAAAAAAAAGGCACGATTCAGCCAGAATTTGAACTTTTTTTTCCATAATAAAAGACCCTTTTCTGTTAGATTTTCACCTTTTTTTACAAGGACAGACACTATTCAGCCAGAATTTGAACCCTTTTTCATAAGAAAAGACCCTATTCTGTTAGATTTTGACCGTTTTTCATAAGAAAAGACAATGTTCTGTTAGATTTTGACCTTTTCGACAAGAAAAGGGACGTTTGAGACAGATTTTGACCCTTTTTTGACAAGAAACGACCTCTTTCAGACAGATTTTGACCATTTTTGACAAGAAAAGACGCTATTCGGCCAGAATTTGAACCTTTTTTGATAAGAAAAGACACGATCCAGCCAGAATTTGAACCTTTTTTTTCATAATAAAAGACCCTTTTCTGTTAGATTTTCACCTTTTTTACTAGGAAAGACGCTATTCAGCCAGAATTTGAACCCTTTTTCATAAGAAAAGACCCTATTCTGTTAGATTTTGACCTTTTTTCATAAGAAAAGACAATATTCTGTTAGATTTTGACCTTTTCGACAAGAAAAGGGACGTTTGAGACAGATTTTGACCCTTTTTTGACAAGAAACGACCTCTTTCAGACAGATTTTGACCATTTTTGACAAGAAAAGACGCTATTCGGCCAGAATTTGAACCTTTTTTGATAAGAAAAGACACGATCCAGCCAGAATTTGAACCTTTTTTTTTCATAATAAAAGACCCTTTTCTGTTAGATTTTCACCTTTTTTACTAGGAAAGACGCTATTCAGCCAGAATTTGAACCCTTTTTCATAAGAAAAGACCCTATTCTGTTAGATTTTGACCTTTTTTCATAAGAAAAGACAATATTCTGTTAGATTTTGACCTTTTCGACAAGAAAAGGGACGTTTGAGACAGATTTTGACCCTTTTTTGACAAGAAACGACCTCTTTCAGACAGATTTTGACCATTTTTGACAAGAAAAGACGCTATTCGGCCAGAATTTGAACCTTTTTTGATAAGAAAAGACACGATCCAGCCAGAATTTGAACCTTTTTTTTCATAATAAAAGACCCTTTTCTGTTAGATTTTCACCTTTTTTACTAGGAAAGACGCTATTCAGCCAGAATTTGACCCTTTTTCATAAGAAAAGACCCTATTCTGTTAGATTTTGACTTTTTCATAAAGAAAAGACAATATTCTGTTAGATTTTGACCTTTTCGACAAGAAAGGGACGTTTGAGACAGATTTTGACCCTTTTTTGACAAGAAAACGACCTCTTTCAGACAGATTTTGACCATTTTTGACAAGAAAAGACGCTATTCGGCCAGATTTGAACCTTTTTTGATAAGAAAAGACACGATCCAGCCAGAATTTGAACCTTTTTTTTTCATAATAAAAGACCCTTTTCTGTTAGATTTTCACCTTTTTTACTAGGAAAGACGCTATTCAGCCAGAATTTGAAACCCTTTTTCATAAGAAAAGACCCTATTCTGTTAGATTTTGACCTTTTTTCATAAGAAAAGACAATATTCTGTTAGATTTTGACCTTTTCGACAAGAAAAGGGACGTTTGAGACAGATTTTGACCCTTTTTTGACAAGAAACGACCTCTTTCAGACAGATTTTGACCATTTTTGACAAGAAAAGACGCTATTCGGCCAGAATTTGAACCTTTTTTGATAAGAAAAGACACGATCCAGCCAGAATTTTGAACCTTTTCATAATAAAAGACCCTTTTCTGTTAGATTTTCACCTTTTTTTACTAGGAAAGAAGACGCTATTCAGCCAGAATTTGAACCCTTTTTCATAAGAAAAGACCCTATTCTGTTAGATTTTGACCTTTTTTCATAAGAAAAGACAATATTCTGTTAGATTTTTGACCTTTTCGACAAGAAAAGGGACGTTTGAGACAGATTTTGACCCCTTTTTTGACAAGAACACGACCTCTTTCAGACAGATTTTGACCATTTTTGACAAGAAAAGACGCTATTCGGCCAGAATTTGAACCTTTTTTGATAAGAAAAGACACGATCCAGCCAGAATTTGAACCTTTTTTTTTTCATAATAAAAGACCCTTTTCTGTTAGATTTTCACCTTTTTTACTAGGAAAGACGCTATTCAGCCAGAATTTGAACCCTTTTTCATAAGAAAAGACCCTATTCTGTTAGATTTTGACCTTTTTTCATAAGAAAAGACAATATTCTGTTAGATTTTGACCTTTTCGACAAGAAAAGGGACGTTTGAGGCATATTTTGACCCTTTTGACAAGAAACGACCTCTTTAAGACAGATTTAGATCCTTTTGGACAAGAAAAGACACTATTCAGCCGTAATTTGAACCCTTTTTTCTTAAGAAAAGACAATACATATTCTGTTAGATTTTGACTTTTTTTTTTAAACAAGGAATGCCCATTTATGACAGATTTGACCCGTTTTGACAAAAAATGACCCTTTTCAGCCAGATTTAGACCTTTTTTGACAAGGAAAGACACTATTCAGCAAAAATTTGAACTTTTTTTTGACAAGAAAAGACCCTTTTATGTTTGATTTTGACCTTTTGACAAGGAATCACACTTTTCAGACAGATTTTGACCTTTTTTTGTGAGAAAAGACCCTTTTATGTTTGATTTTGACCTTTTGACAAGGAATCACACTTTTCAGACAGATTTTGACCTTTTTTTGTGAGAAAAGAACCTTTTCTCCCAGATTTTTGACCCTTTTTGACAAGGAAAGATCCATTTTCTGCCAGATTTTCACCTTTTATTGAGAAAAAAAGACCCTTTTTAGCCTAATTTTGAATTTTTTTTTTTTTATGAAAAAAGACCTTTTTCTGTCAGATTTTATCCTTTTTGACAAGGAAATACACTCTTCAGACAGATTGTGACCCTTTTCAGCAAGATTTACCTGTTTTGATAAGAAAAGACCCTTTTCAGCCTGATTTTGACCCTTTTTTTGACAAGGAAAGACACTTTTCAGACAGACTGTGACCCTTTTTGACAAGATAAGACCATTTTCTAAAAGATTTTGACCCTTTTTAGATAAGAAAAGACCCTTTTCAGGCAGATCTATAGCATAGGCTGTGCCAAATAGCTGGACAAAAATAGGTAATCTGCGAATTTGACCTTGACCAAACAGTAGTATCATATTAAGAAGCAAGAAATTATAAAATTTCAACAAAAGTGAGAATAATTCGTTTTGAGGATGAAAACAACTGAAAGGGATTAAAGAAGAGATAAGGGTCTTCCCTGAGGTGCAAAAAAGAACAAATTCAGTCGGAGTGTAGTCCGCTCGAGGGGAAGAATCATCTTTTATAACTTTTAAATTTTCATAAATTTTAATTTTAATTTTAAAATGAGTGTTAGGGGCGGCGATACAGGGTCCGAGGCGTGTTCAGAAATCGAGACTATCGGAGCCAGTTCGATCGGAAGCAGAGAAGATGTCCAAGAAATTATGAACTTTCTAGGAATTTCCTCTCCAGAATTGTTGGTCCAGGATAGATTCAAAATCGACCGTAAACTTCTCGAGAATTTGCTGTTCGGTAAGTTTTTATTAGCTCATTTCCAAAGGAAAGGAAGCTATTGCGGTCGGTGCGATGGTGAATAGGGACTTGGAGACCTATATATTCGTGATCAGGGCGTTCTGGGGATCACGAAATTTTTTTTAAATAGGTACTTGAAAATTTTCGAAATAGCTAACTTTTTTTAAAATAAATTTGATTTTTCATTGATTAATTTTATTAGACAAAAATTAATTTTCATAACCTATTGGGTGGCCACGAAATGCGGTTTAGAAGAGCCACCATTTTGATTTGAACCCTCAGGGTTTTTTCGGTTTTGGAAAAAATTGAATTTTAAATTCTATTTATTTATTTTTCTTTGTAGAATTTTGACTTTGAATTGGGTTGTTTTTCGAAAATAATTTTGGGTAGAATTTTGACTTCGAATTGGTTTTTTTTTCGAAAATAATTTTTTTTTTTTTGTCGAATAAGGTTCAATATTAGGCATAAAAAGGGTCAAAATTAAATTGAAAAAGGTTTTTTCTTGTCAAAAGGGTCATAATCTGTCTAAAAAGTGTCTTTCCTTGTCAAAAAGGTCAAAATCTGTCTGGAATGGGTCTTTTCTTATCAAAAAATGTTTAAAATTCGACTGAAAAGGGTCTTTTCTTGGAAAAAGGGGTTAAAATCTGGCTGAAAAGGGTCTTTTCTAATCGAAAAAGGTCCAAAATCAGGCTAAAATGGGTCTCTTCTTGTCAAAAGTGGACAAAATCTCTCTGGCAATGTTAAAAGGGCCAAAATCAGGGTGAAAAGTGTCCCTTTTTTTTCTGGCAAAAAAGGGTCAGTCTGGCTGATTTTTTTTTTTTTTTTTTTTTTTTGCGGAAAAAAGTTCAATATCAGGCTGAAAATGGTCTTTCCTTGTCAAGACAAGGGTCAAAATTAGGTTGAAAATGGTATTTTCTTGTCGAAAGGGTCATAATCTGTCTAAAAAGTGTGTTTCCTTGTCAAAAAGGTCAAAATCTGACTGAAAATGGTCTTTTTTTAATCTAAAAAGGGTCGAAATCTCTCAGAAAATGGTCTTATCTTGTCAAAAAGGGTCATAATCTGTCTGAAAAGTGTCTTTTTTTCAAAAAGGGTCAAAATCTGTCTGAAAAGTGTCTTTCCTCGTTAAACTGGACAAAATCTAACAGAAAAGGGTATTTTCTGATCAAAAAAAGATTCAAAATTAGACTAAAAACGGTCATGTAAGGCCTTTAAGCATAAGGTGAATTCGTGTTGCGTAAAAATCACGCATAATGCGTAAAATCCCGTATAATGCGTAAAATCTCGCATAATGCGTAAAATCCCCCATAATGCGTAAAATCTCGCATAATGCGTAAAATCACGCGTAATGCTTAAAATCACGCATAATACGTAATAATAATTACCATGAGGTCACCCTTAAATTAATATTATTTATTTTTTTAGGAAGTGATCAAAATGCAGCATCCGATCTATTTATGAAAGTAAGTTTTAGGGAAGAAGTTTTAAAAAACATAACAAACTTTTTTTTTTTTTAAAGATAATGACAGAAACGAGGACTCATATCGCATGGCCTTCTAAATTGAAGCTAAATGCTAAGTCAAAGAAAGGTAAAGTATTGGTTTTTCTAAATTTTCTTTAAAAAAAAAAATTTTTTAGATCCCCATATCCGAGTGTTGGGAAGGGCCGAAGACGTCGCACGTGCACACGATCGAGTTTTAGCTACACTCGGCCCGAAAGGAACTCGCGTCAATATGAAGATCGACGTGAGCTACACCGAACATTCGCACATCATCGGAAAAGGAGGTCAAACCATACGGAAAGTAATGGAAGACACGACCTGCCATATCCATTTTCCAGATTCCAATCGGAACAATTCCATCGAAAAAAGCAATCAGGTTTCTATCGCTGGTGATGTGGCGAACGTCGAAAAGGCGAGAGCGAAAGTTAGGGTAAGATGTTCATTTTAATGTGATTTCCATAGCATAGTTCCAAGGCATTCCATAGGTCACTATGTGGCCTCCGCATCCATCCTTATGTGGCCTCCACATCCATCCTTAGGTGACCTCTTCATCCGTTCTTAGGTGACCTCTAAATCCATCCTTAGTGGATGTGGCCTCCACATCCATTCTTAGGTGACCTCTACATCCATTCTTAGGTGACCTCTAAATCCATCCTTAGGTGGCCTCTACTTCCATCCTTATGTGGCCTCCACATACATTCTTAGGTGACCTCTACATCCATTCTTAGGTGACCTCTAAATCCATCCTTAGGTGACCTCTAAATCCATCCTTAGGTGGCCTCTACTTCCATCCTTATGTGGCCTCCACATCCATTCTTAGGTGACCTCTACATCCATTCTTAGGTGACCTCTAAATCCATCCTTAGGTGACCTCTAAATCCATCCTTAGGTGGCCTCTACTTTCATCCTTATGTGGCCTCCACATCCATTCTTAGGTGACCTCTACATCCATTCTTAGGTGGCCTCTACTTCCATCCTTATGTGGCCTCCACATCCATTCTTAGGTGACCTCTACATCCATTCTTAGGTGACCTCTAAATCCATCCTTAGGTGGCCTCCACATCCATTCTTAGGTGACCTCTAAACCCATCCTTAGGTGGCCTCCACATCCATTTTTAGGTGACCTCTACATCCATTCTTAGGTGACCTCCACATCCATCCTTAGGTGGCGTCTACTCCCTCTACTTCCATCCTTAGGTGGCCTCTACTTCCTCTACTTCCATCCTTATGTGGCCTCCACATCCATTCTTAGGTGACTTCTAAATCCATCCTTATGCGGCTTCTACATCCATCCATAGGCGGCCTCCACATCCATCCATAGGCGGCTTCCACATCCATCTATAGGTGGCCTCAACATCCATCTATAGGTGCCCTCAACATCCATCCATAGGAGGCCTCCACATCCATCCTTATGCTTCCTCCAGAGTCCAGATCCATCCTTATGTGGCCTCCACATCCATCCTTATGTGGCCTCCACATCCATCCTTATGTGTCCTCCACATCCATCCTTATGTGGCCTCCACATCCAACCTTATGTGGCCTCCACATCCATCGTTATGCCGTCTCCACATCCATCCTTATGTGGCCTCCACGTCCATCCTTATGTGGCCTCCACATCCAACCTTATGTGGCCTCCACATCCATCGTTATGCCGTCTCCACATCCATCCTTATATGGCCTCCACGTCCATCCTTATGTGGCCTCCACATCCATCCTTATATGGCCTCCACGTCCATCCTTATGTGGCCTCCACATCCATCCTTATGTGGCCTCCACATCCATCCTTATGAGGCCTCCACATCCATCCTTATGTGCCCTCCAGATCCATCCTTATGTGGCCTCCACATCCATCCTTATGTGGCCTCCACATCAATCCTTATGTAGGGGCTCTACAGACCTCTACACATCAAATACTCCCCCACCTCCCAATGCCTCCCTCTAACTTACCTCCTCTACCCTCCTCAAGAAGTTTGTTTTTCTTGAAAAATGCATTTTCTAATGTTTTTTTTTTCTTCCAGGCATTGACTCCGTTGATGTTTTGCTTCGAGCTTCCTATACTAGAAGCCATCTCCCTCTCTCCCAACAAATGTAACCCCTACATAAAAAACATTCAAGACCTATACAACGTCCAAGTAATGTACAGGACGAGGCAGAAGCTAAACTCGACTCTTGTTGTGGTCAAAGGGAGCGAATGGGAAGTGGCAAATTTAAAAGAAGCGACCCAACTTTTGATGAATTACATGTGCAAAATGCATTTGGTAAGTCAATTTTTTTAAGAAACATAAAGTTCAACCTCATTTTCAGGATCGCGTACAAGCCCAAATGAACCTCGAAATATCTCCTCAGCACCACAGCATCGTCATGGGCAAAAATAACGAAAACCTAAAAGCCATTATGTGGAACACCCATACCCAAATCACATTTATGGACCATTTAGATCCAAACATTCCTAATTTGAGAAAAAGCAACGTCACCATTACTGGTTCCATCAACAACGTCTATGCAGCTCGCCAGCAACTTATCGTAAGTTTTCATTTTTTCTCATTTTTTTATTCTTTTTTAAAGGGATCGTTGCCTGTCGTCTTCATGTTCGATGTCCCTGAAACTTCATCAGTGGTAAATTCAAGAAAAATCAATGACGTCATGAATGCACTGGATGTAGCCATTACAACGAGGTATAAAGCAAAACAAAACATGATAACCGTTATCATCAAAGGCATCGAGAGAGAGATAGGTTAGTTTGACGTCATCTTTTGGTTTTTATTTATTTTTATTTTAGGAAATGTGTACGAAGCACATAGGACGTTGTTGGGTTTGAATGATCCTGAAGTTAAAGTTGAAATACCTGAGAGTTACTTTATTAGGGAAATCACTTCGAATTGCAGTGAGTCAATGGACGTTTTATCATCTGTGGGCCGATAAACTCAATAAAAACCCTAAAAATTTCAAGTCGTTCGGCCCATAGGAAGCTAAAAAGCCTGTCTTCATTTTTCTAACCTATATAACCTCTTTTTTTCTTATCAGGGCCACCCAATAGCCGTTTGATGTACCCAGTTATCTCGACTCCACCTATGTTGAACCAGATTCCGAATACAAATAGCTTTTCGCCGAATCACCCCATGTGGCAATACACGTTACCACAACAGTTTCATATCCCGACGACTTATTCTCCTATAACACGTGAGAATAAACGTTCGTACGGTGCTATGGCCGAACCTCCAAGAGGTAAAAGACAAATTTTTTTTTTCTTTGAAAACTCTTGTTTTAGATTATTCACACTACAATCCTGATTCAAAGGCATCTCAACCTGTTTGTTTAAAAAAAGCTAAAGGAAATGGTAAAAGTTTCTTCAAAAGAGTTCTATTTTAAAGTTTTTTTTTTGTTTTTGTTTTTTCCAGGAGGTGCTATACCGAAACAAAACGAATCCGGACCCCCGCCTGGGTTTACCATGCCAGCACAGAATCCAATGAACTTGTTGAAACATCAAGCTGCAAAAGGTGCTTTTAAAATTTTCCCAGCAAAAATTTCAATTTCATTTCAGCTATGCGAGAGGTACCCAATGTCAATAGCTATCGTGTTCCCACCTCTACTTGGTCCGGCCTTGGCTTTAGCCAATCGTCTCCTTCGATGACTGCAGAGCAAAAACAATCGATGGTAGTAATTAAACGTTTTTCAATTATTTTATCTTTTTTTTAGCTCGAATTGACCCGATCTAATGAAACATTAGTACCATAGGTTATGGTTTACTATTTGTGGTTTACCTCTTACTAGCGGCCGCATAGCGCGCAAGCCGTCGATTTCTATTTCGGGACTCCTGAGGAGTTATCTTTGGGTTTATGGCGCCCTATTTTGCCGCTTCCCCCATGGACTGACATTGATGATGTTATGCCACTTCTCGCACTTAGAAATCGGACTGGAAGAAGTATTTTGAGTAATATTTTTCTGTTTCTATTTTTTGTTTTCTTTTTTTTATGGAGTAAAACAAACAAAAGGAAAATATAAAGGCCAATCATAACCACAAGAAATTATCTAAGTCAAGCAGGAAGGGAGAGGGGGCCGGGGGGCCGGAGGCAGAGAGAAAGAGGAGCGGCTTCTGACAAGGACACCAACCTATTGATTGCGAGTCTTAGGTATTATTTTTTTATTAAGTTATAATTATTAAATAAAATACAATTCTGTGACACAGTTCATATATCATTTAAATTTCCAAACAAACCAGTGAGACCCATAAATCGTACATGAACCGTCATTGGAAATGGGCGTCGTCAAACTCATTTTAATTTAATAATCGGTCTTTTTAAACAAACTCCGGGAAAAAACTCATTCTACACTCTCCTCTTTTCTTTTAACTCTCTTTTTTCTTTTTTTTCTTCGCATTTATAAACCCTCGTACTCCCTTCCAACTCTAAACTCAACCTCTCCTTTTTTTCTTTTTTTTCGCTTTATTTCTACCTGCTCCTTTAATAACTCACACATCTCTTTTTTTTTTTTTATTTTTTCCTTTTCTTTTTTTTTTTCCCAGGAATGTTGCATTTGGAAAGAGCAGCAAGAAAATGAAATCGATAATTATTTTCTTTTTTGCACCTTTTTTTTAAGAAAGAAGGGAACGGCCTAATTTTATAAGAAAAAAAAAATTGGCTTGGTTCCAACTTCGTAAATCCAGGTCACGTATTTATTAATTATTAAAGCCTTCGGTTTAACTTTATAACGAAGAATTCTTTTTTTTTTGTCTTGAAAAAATTCCTTGACCCATAAAATTTTTATTTGGAGATTTTGACTATAAGGGATATTTCTTATTATCCACATTTAGATATATCAACGTCCCAGGTGGAAAAATAACGATCCGTAATTAAAAACGGGTCCGGTTCTTTTTTTTTTTTTGGAGGGGCCATTTTTCAAAGAGCGTTTTTAAAATATGGAAAGGAAATTTAATATTTTTTCGGTTTTTTCCTTTTATTTTTCAAAACATATAAAAAAACCATTTGTGACGTGGTCATTTCTCGTATAAAAATCTTTGCCAAAATAACAAAAATTTTTTCCATTTAAGGGCTTATTTTTTAAATATTAAAAACAAAAAAGCGGGAAGGATGAAATAAGAATCGCGGCGTATTTTGTAAAATTAAATTGTTTGGAAAAAATTTAATTTCGCTATGCTTGACGAATTGGTTTCCTATGTGATTTTTTCGTTATTCGAAAAAATGATAACCTCTAAGGAGATCGCTTTCGATCTTGAAAAAATTTCGAACCTCAGAGACCATTTTAATGAACGTACTTACAATCGAATAGTACTTTGGGCGACATTCCTTTTTTTCCTCCTAGATTAAGATACTTTTTTCAAGATAAGTTTAGGTAAAAAAATGTTTTACCAGAGGTGCCTTTATAATGAAATTTGATTAGAAACTTAATTATTTTTTTTACTTTGTCGTCATGGTAATGTAATATTGTATTTTATTACCGGAGAAACGACTTAAAATTGTAAATAAAATTAATATAAAAATATGTAAAACCGGTTTGAAGTTAACTTTAGGCCCTTAGCAAGGAAAGAGGGACCCTTTTCAGCTTGTTTGAATAATTTGTTTTGCTTCAGATTTGTGGATTTTTTTTTAGTGCCACTTTTAGGGTTTAGGGCTACTTCTAAAAATTTTTGCCTATGGCCTAATCTGGGCATCATTATTTGTGGCCCCTTTTTTACTTTAAAATGTGACCCTTTTTTTTTTTTATTTTGGTTTAGCTTAGATTTTTAGGCGTAATATATGTTTGTATTTCAAGGATTATTGATCTGTTTTGGATGATTGTATTCTCAAATATGAATAATTACTTTTGTATTAATTTAAATTAAGTATCACGAACTTTTTTTTTTGTCTAAAAAATGAAAATTAAACAAGATTTTGAGTATTTTGAGCCAGATAAGGTTTTATAAATATAAAAATAAAATTTAATTTCCAAGAATTTTTGACATTTTTTTTTAGGCTGAAAAAAAATTAAATAATTTTTTTTTACGATTAAAGGCCATAAAAAAAACCCCTAGAAAAAATTTGTCGGTACGTCCTTAAGTCTAGGAAACGATTTTTTTTTTTAATTTAATTTTGTTTTTTTTTTTTCGTGTTCGATTTGAAAACAATTCCAAAGCGCGAATGAACTTGTTTTTTTGGGTTTGTATCTTTTATCTTCACGTTTTTTGTGTCTGAAAAATATTTTGATTTTTTTTATTTTTGGGTGATTTTTTATACTTGGAGGTGTTTTTTTCGTCGGTCGTTAGTTCGTTATTTCGCTTTTTTTACAGGACTTGGTTGAAAAGAGTGTGGGAGCGGGGACGCCATACCCGAAGACTATTGCCACACAGAACGCCTCAGTTTGTTAGCTAGCTCGCATTTTTGCGTGGAGCACGTTTAAACAAACAAAAGTTTTCATTTTCAAATTTTTTTCGTCCAGATTCGGTTCTAAGTGTTGTTCAACGATAGGTCAAGAGTAGATTCGAAAAGTGTTTGTTTTCCATATTGTTTTAAATTTTTTATTTTTTTGTTTTCTTCAAACGAGGGTAAATTTTTAAAATAATAATCTTTTTTGTGCCAAAAGACAATGTTTGACTTTCAAAAAAAAATTCGTCCGAAATTAATATTTTAGGGACAGGTACATTAACGACAGGGTTGTGAAGACAACCTAGGTCGCACTGAGAAACATGGGGAAAAAAAAATTTTTTTAAAACTGGATTATTGTAGATTAAATGAAATCAAAATTTTTCGAGAGTAATCCCTGGATTTAGCTAAGGGGTTTTCATCATATTTTTAATAATTTTAATTAAATTATTTCGAATTTTTTTTTATATCCTTAAAGATATTACCTATCTTATTGAAGAATATTACCTATCTTATTTTGAATTAAAGAGAAAGGCCAAATCGCGTGGGATTTTTATTTTTTAATAAATTTAAAAAAAAATAATTAAACGCCTTGTCATGTAGACTTGTAATTTAAAGAGATTAATTTTTTTTAAAAATTTTATTCTGATAGTTTATTTATAGATATTGCATTTGAAAATCTACTCTGATATTTGGTGTAGTTTTATATTTATTTTATTAACTTTTTAACTGTTTCTAAAAAAAAAACTAACTCCTATACAGAAATTTTTTTTTGTTTTTATAGAATTATTTTTAATTTCCTTTGATTTTGTTTTTTAGTTATTTTTTGCTCTAAGAAAGAGTTAGCTGTTTTGCCGAAGTCACAAAATTATTTTTATGTTTTAAAAAAAAAAAACCTATTACAAAACCGATGGTTGCCACCTAACCAAAACAATCCATTTTTATATATATACGATTTTATTTTTTAGTATAGAAAAAAAAAACTCTATTTTCATCCTGCCTTGGTGTGGGAAAAAGGCTAATACTGGATTCCTAAAATCAATTGATTTGCAGTTGAAAAATGACTTTATCAACTTTTATGGTACATAATTTGTCATGTGTTTTTAGTTTTTAGGAAAGGTGAGGTTTTAAAAAAAAGGAGGAAATTTAGTGGCTTACAATTATAGAGGCGCTCCAAATGGACCTTAACCCATAAATGTTGTCATTGTTGTCATTCTATCAAAGAAAAGTTGATTCCAAATTCCATCCTAACACGCGCGCCCATTTTTTTTTGCTTGAGTAAAAATACTTTAAAAAAGTGGTTTTTCCCCTCTTCTCTCCAGCTCTAAAATATGAGGAGCCCTAAATTGCGCTAAAAAAAACCGCATAGTCCGCTAGTTGCCGCTATTTTTTAAATATAGGAAAAGAGACTCAAATTTTTTTCATAGCTTGGAGGGATGTCATTTTTATTAAGAAAACCATGCACATTCGACAGTAGGATTTAACATTTTTTTGCTTGAAAATCAGATTCTAAAAGGGACTTTTAATTCTTATTTTGAAATGTCATTTTATCACAGACAAAATGGTTTTCAAAAAAAAAAACAAAAAAACAACCACGCCAAGAAGACCGCGTTTTGCTTAGAAAAATATATTCACATTATAATCTGAGAGTTTCTGTTTCATTTACTCTTACGAAAAGTGCTGTCAGAATTCTCAAGGGCCCGCTAAAAGTAAGTTTTTTTTTTCTCTAAATGAAAACTCTTATATTACCCTAAAATTGTATTTTTTGTCGTCAGGGAAAAAATATATGTGTTCGAAATCATCCCCTCTTAGCGCATCTTTTGCTTTGGATAAAAGGCTCAAAATCTTCCTTAAATTATTAAATAAATTCTATTCAATTTATATATAAATCACTAATAAAAAAAGGCTTTAAACCCAATAGAATAACATACAAAAAAAAAGGCCATTTTGTTGGTTTTAAAAAAAAAATCTACCTAATATGATGATTTTAATACGCAGGTTCCCATTATTTTAATAAGAATTATTTACTCACTTATTTTAATTTCGATAATGACGAATCACCGATAGAAAATTTTTCTATAGCACATAAACATAAAGTTTCCAAGAAAAGCGCCGGTTTTATGGGAAAAATAATGCACCTATACCTACAATGATGTAATTGATTATTATTTTTTCTTCCTTTCTCCCACATTTTTTTTAATTGGCCTCATTTTCCTAGCAAAAAAATTGTGAAGGAGAAAGGAGAGGGGGCCATTTTAAATTTTTCCTTCCTTCCTAGCCACAACCCTTTTTTAAAAAACTCTGTATAAAATAACTTATAATTTTAGTTCATATTTGATTGGTGTTTTGTGTGCGGAGACGTCCCATTTTCACCCCGGAATTCGAACCTACATCTAATATTTTTTAAAATAATAATAATACCCTACGCCCTCGTCCATTTGGGAGGGGGACAGAATCCACGCTATCTTAAATTTAATTACTTACTTCTCATGTTCATAGCAAGTCCGCCTCTCGAATATATTGTACGATTTTGTTTTCCTCAGTTGTTTGTTTCATAATTTTCGGGTTATTTCAAAAAAAAAAAAAAAAAATAAAAAAAATCCGCTCAAAATTATATGCAATTATGTACTTTATTTTAATATGGAGTAAAAATTTCCAGGGAGGGCTCACACGGGTGTAGAATCTATCCTGACCGCAGATTTTTAATATAATTTTTTAAAAATCAAGTTTCACCTTTATCCAAATTCCTTGGGGGGAATATTTGACCTCGTTGAAACATTTCCTTAAGTAATTTTTAATTCTTCAAATTTTTATCTATTTTTAAAAAAAAACTAGATTAATGATTCATGCTAATAATCGTGTAATATTTTACTCATCATAAGAGTCACTTTTCAAAGATTTATTTTACTCAATTATTGTCGAAATGCGCCACTGATTCATAAAAGAAAAAAAAAAAAAAACCTCACATTGACCAAAAAAATGACAATGGGAAAACAAAAACAACTCGCTAAAAGCAATTAGGGTAGTCCAGACCCTAATTAATCATATATTTTTAAAATATTTACCTTTGTAACCAAACCTGTTCGAGACCATGTAAGCATCCTCATCGAGGAAGGAAAGATGACAATCATTATATAATTAATATTTTTTATATGGGTTTGAGTTTCTGGAAAGATTGCAACACCGCGACCACAAAGGAGGTGTAGAGAGACCTGGACTGAATAACGCAAATTAGTATCCATTTTCTATATATTTGGATAACACTGTAAGACACTGGGGTTTCGGTTTTTTTTTGGTAATCGCCCATTTAATGCAAAGAGGGCCGTTTTTGTAATAAGTTAAATAGTGAATCTAAAAAGGCTTGGCAATTATTCAAATTCGGAGTTTTTAAAAAAAAAACGCGAATAAAAAAACAAAAAACAACGAATTTATTCCCT
>JAGWEN010000711.1:0-61087 GCA_018703685.1 Orius laevigatus
TCAAACTTCCGAAAACTCGATACTTCCTTTTTGCCTTCAAAAGTTTACGATCTATTATTTTTTTGGGGGTAAAAAACTGCGTTTTAATAGCAAAAAGAGCGTATTAACAGCAAGGAACGCGTTTTAACAGTAAAAATAGCGAAAAGAGCGTTTTTGCAGCAAATAACTAGTTTTGACAGCAAAAGGGTGCGTTTTTGCAGCAAATAATTCCTTTTTAACAGCAAATAACAAGTTTTAACAGCAAAAGAGTGCGTTTTTGCAGCAAATAACAAGTTTTAACAGCAAAAGAGTGCGTTTTTGCAGCAAATAATTCCGTTTTAACAGCAAAAGGGTGCGTTTTTGCAGAAAATAACAAGTTTTAACAGCAAAAGGGTGCGTGTTTGCAGCAAATAACAAGTTTTAACAGCAAAAGAGTGCGTTTTTGCAGTAAATAATTCCGTTTTAACAGCAAATAACAAGTTTTAACAGCAAAAGGGGGCGTTTTTGCAGAAAATAATTGCGTTTTAACAGCAAAAGGGTTCGTGTTTGCAGCAAATAACAAGTTTTAACTGCAAAAGGGTGCGCTTTTGCAGCATATAACAAGTTTTAACTGCAAAAGGGTGCGTTTTTGCAGCAAATATTTCCGTTTTAACAGCAAATAACAAGTTTTAACAGCAAAAGAGGGCGTTTTTGCAGAAAATAATTGCGTTTTAACAGCAAAAGGGTTCGTGTTTGCAGCAAATAACAAGTTTTAACTGCAAAAGGGTGCGCTTTTGCAGCATATAACAAGTTTTAACTGCAAAAGGGTGCGTTTTTGCAGCAAATATTTCCGTTTTAACAGCAAATAACAAGTTTTAAACAGCAAAAGAGGGCGTTTTTGCAGAAAATAATTCCGTTTTAACAGCAAATAACAAGTTTTAACAGCAAAAGGGGGCGTTTTTGCAGCAAATATTTCCGTTTTAACAGCAAATAACAAGTTTTAACAGCAAAAGAGTGCGTTTTTGCAGTAAATAATTCCGTTTTAACAGCAAATAACAAGTTTTAACAGCAAAAGGGGGCGTTTTTGCAGAAAATAATTGCGTTTTAACAGCAAAAGGGTTCGTGTTTGCAGCAAATAACAAGTTTTAACTGCAAAAGGGTGCGCTTTTGCAGCATATAACAAGTTTTACTGCAAAAGGGTGCGTTTTTGCAGCAAATATTCCGTTTTAACAGCAAATAACAAGTTTTAACAGCAAAAGAGGGCGTTTTTGCAGAAAATAATTGCGTTTTTAACAGCAAAAGGGTTCGTGTTTGCAGCAAATAACAAGTTTTAACTGCAAAAGGGTGCGCTTTTGCAGCATATCAACAAGTTTTAACTGCAAAAGGGTGCGTTTTTGCAGCAAATAACTGTTTTTAACAGTAAATAACGCGTTTTAATAGCAAATAACGCGTTTTAACACCTAAAATTTCATTTTGAAACCCTAAAATGAGTTTTAAAATCAAAAAAGGATCTTTTTTACTGCAGTAGGGCTTCTAACAGCAAAAATTGGTTGTTTTTTGACGAAGCTTTCCCGATAAAATGTGTTTTCCTATTCTGCATCCGATTATGTATCTCATTTTGGTCGTTTAAACATTTTTTCCTTATTTCTTACAGATAGTAATTTCCTTCTGAGGTTCCTCCGCGTGAAAAAATTCAGTTTGCCGATGGCTGAGAATATGCTCCTCAAATTTTTGAACATGAAACAACTTTACGGTCATCTTTGCGCCAACCTCGACTACACCGACCCTCCAGTTTTAGAGCTCATCAACAAAGGGTAAGAAAATAATTAATAAGGATAAAAATAAAATTAATTTTCGTCTAGATTTTACTTCGTTTCTCCCTTGAAAGATCAATATGGAAGAAGAGTGACCATCGGTATCGCAAGTAAGATTTTTTTTTCTCCTAATACCTAAAATCAGATTTATCTACAAAAAACCGGATATTTTTTACACAAAAAATTGATTAGATTAAATTTATTTACGTACACGCCAAAAACGTTTTCTTTTCAAAAAATGACATTTGAGACAAATGAGAACTGGACGTCAGGATCCTGTTCTTATAGGTCAAGGTTTATAGGTCGAACGTTTGGATTAGCGGTAGAACGCAGCATTTTAAAAAGATTTTGTTTTCTAGGAGTCGCCATTTTTTTCCATTATTTACCGGCCAATATTTATATCGATTCGCATTGTAAATGATATGAGAAATCCGGAAAATTCGTTACAAAAATTCCAGGAACAATATTTTTCGAGATATCGCCAAAATCGACATTCTAGAAATTTTTTGAGAGAGTTGCCGATTTTTTTCATAAGTGACCATATAAAGGTCGATATTTGGTCAAAATTTTATTAAGCTCCTGTTAACGGTTCTCGAGTAAAGTATTCATTTCTATCAAATTCTGATGTATACCTTTGTATGTGCATAATTTCTTCATTATCTAAAACGAGAAATACGACGAGAATGCGACGTTTATCGGTCGGACTCATCAAATTTATTAGAAAATGTTTGAAAATGACGAAACGAACGTTGAGGGCAACTTACTCGTCGACCTCGCCTTAGATTCTCTAGAGTTGGAAATCAAGTACAAATTAAACGATTTGAATTTCAATCCCTTTTTACTCGTTCAAAGACGAATTCCTTTCATTTATATCCGTAAATAGACTTCAAACGTCTTCTTTAACGTCAGACAAACCTAGAAATGAACGAAAAAACACTTTAAGACTTGACAAACACGTAAACAATTAGAAGGTAAGCGTATAAATTACTTTTCGATCGAAATTTAAAAAGCTTTCTGAAAATTCGATTCGATTCGCCGATTTCGAAATATGCTTTTTGTACAGAAATTGAGAATTTCGGTAAATATGATAATTTACTAATTGATATCTGGTCGAGCCCCCCTCGTGGGGATCACGGTCCGGTTTATCTAATCGTCTATTTCGTTTCTCTTTACCATGGCCAAACAATTGAAAACGATTTCTTTTATGAAGCAAGAGAAAATTGATCAAAATTCGTGATTCTATTTTCCTTCCTTGAAAGGTCAAAATCAATTCTTTTCTGTAATCGTAGTTTTCTCGTAGATGTTTAAGGCCTAAAATGGGCTCTCAGCGGTCAAGAATTGTGTACTTATAGCCCTTATGACAGGTCTGTATACCGATATAGGACTAAAACGGCCAAAAAGTCAACAATTCGGTCTATAGGCCTTCGAAATCGGACTTAATAGGTCCATAGGCTCACCGTATCTGCCTATGGCCTGTCCGTATCTGTCAATAGTCTGTCCGTATCTGTCAATAGTGTGTCCGTATCTGTCAATATTCAGTCCTTATCTGCCTATGGCCTGTCCGTATCTGCAAATGACCCGTACGTATCTGCCAATAGTCTGTCCGTATCTCCCGGTAGTCTGTCCGTATCTCCCAATAGTCTGTCCGTATCTCCCAATAGTCTGTCCGTATCTGCCAATAGTCTGTCAGTATCTGCCAATAGTCTGTCCGTATCTGCCAATAGTCTGTCCGTATCTGTCAATAGTCTGTCCGTATCTGTCAATAATCTGTCCGTATCGGCCGATAGCTTGTCCGTATCTGCCTATTGTCAGTCCGTATCTGTCAATAGTCTGTCCGTATCTGTCAATAGTCTGTCCGTATCGGCCTATGGCTTGTCCGTATCTGCCTATGGCCTATCCTTATCTGCCCATAGCCTATCCGTATCTGCCCATGGCCTGTCCGTATCTTCGTAGGGTCTGTTCTATCCGCCTATGGCCTCCTTATCTTCCTATAGCCTACCATCTTGAAGAATAGACATGTAAACTTTTTTTTTTTTTTTCTTGATATGTTTCGCAATATTTCTATGCATTTCTCGTTTGCAGGCAATTTCGACCCTCACAAATACACGAGCGTCCACATGGCGAAAGCGATGCTCGTCGCATACGAGTCGCTTCTCGAAGACGAGGAAACGCAAGTGATGGGCTTCACACATTTCGGCGACTGCAAAAGCGCCTCCGCCGCCCACGTCACTCTCTGGAATATCAGCGAGTTCGCGACCGTCTTTAAATGGGGAGAAGTAACCGACGAAATGATAAATTGTCTCTTTTCAATACTAATTCACTTTTTTCAGCATTCCTACCCTATGAGGCACAAAGCTATCCATATAATCAACGTCCATCCCGCAGTAAAATACGTCTACGATTTCGCGAAGTCGAGACTGAGCCAAAAAATCAAGGACAGATTTACTGTAAGCAGGGATTCTTCCAAAAAAGAAAAAAAAAATCCTGGTCCAACCACAGTGGTGGTGGAGGTTGAGCAATAAAATGCAAATCTGATGACGCAGCTTCCTCCACCTCCTCCACCACTCTGGAGTAGAAGCGGCTTTTTCCTTGACTGTTTAAAAGTCCATAACTTCTACAATATTTGACCAATTTCATTAATATTTACATCGTTGGAAAGCTATTTTAACGAGCTTTCCAGCGGTATACACATCGATAAAATTCCTAAAAAAATGTAGACGCTACGGCCATGTAAAGGTATATGAAATCTCATTGAATGCCGTTTTCAGATCCACAACAATATGAGTGAGGTGCATCAGGCCATTGATCCGAGCGTCCTTCCCAAAGAGTACGGCGGAGTCATCCCTATGGCCGAAATGATCGGTAAAACCCTCAAATGAATCGAAATTAAAGAAATAAATTATTTCTTTGCAGAATCGTATAAGCAAGAACTTGCGATGAAACGCGATCGAGTCCTTTCGATCGACAAAATGAAACTTCTGGACAACAGCTGCCTCATGAAGAAGAAGACGTCGTCGAGTCCGACATTCAACAACGACGAGATGATCACCGGAAGCTTCCGGAAGCTCGAAGTCGATTGATGAACCAAAAAAACGACAATTTCAATTTACCAAATCATTAATTTTTAAGCCAGTGGTGATATTTATATTGTAGCTTTCCGAAATCGTCCATATCAGAAAGGACATATTTCACACTCGGCATCTCTCGTGCGGAAATCGCTTCTTATCCACACTTCTTCCGTAAAACATTTTAGCCTTTTCCATGGACGTTCGGAATATTAATTTTGCTTTCTACCTGATTATTAGGCGATATTTTTCTTTAGTATTATATTTTTTAAGGTTTTCTTCTTTTAAAAACTGTAGTAAATTAACAGAATTAGTTTTTAGTGGCACTTTTATTTTAAAATTCCTTTTTTATTTATAATTTATAAGGATTTAATATTAACAATCACCAAATAATGGTCTTTTATAATTTATTAATTATTTTGATTCATAAAAATAAAATTTAAATTGGAAATATTGACGTTTTATTTATTTCATAAGCCAGCTTTATGATGCGGAGATAAAAAGTATTTGTCTGGAGCTAACTTGACGGAACTTTCTCGATTTCTGTGTGAAGACTGCCTAAAGCATTCTATAAACTATCGATTTCCTTAAAGGCCTTCATTTGGTGTAAGCTGTCCCCAGCCTAATTTTCGTCCAAAAACCTCAAAATCAACATTTGTAAAGCCTAATTTTCGTCAAAAAACCTCAAAATAAACATTTATACAGCCAAATTTTCATCAAAAAACCTCAAAATCAACTTTAAATTGACAATTTTTCGTCAAAAACCTCCAAATCATGGTTATAGGAGCCAATTTTTTTGTCAAAAAACCTCAAAATCAATGTTTTAAGTGCAATTCCTTTAGTCAAAAACCTCAAAATCAACATTTTAAAACCCGAATTTTCTTCAAAAACCTCAAAGTTAACATTTAAAAAAATTGGGGGGGGTGGGGGGCAAAGTACAAGGGGGCACACTGTGAAAAGTTTGGGAACCTCTGGCCTAGGTGTTTGGTCTTATTAAAAAAGTATAAAAACAAGTTAATTAAAAGTTTGATGTTTTTTTTTCTTTAAATTATTGTTTTTATTATTTATTATGCCCATTGCATCATTTTTTTTCTTAGATTTTTTTTGAGGAAATCATGAACGAGCGAGAGGGTACGGGAAAGGCTCTCAACCTTTCTTATCGTTCCCCACTTTTGATTGATTAAATATAAACGATGAGATTGAACGATTGGTCTGTTGAAGCGAGGGTGTCACGCTTAGCAGGCGCGACTCGTCTTTTCCTTCGGGTTTTACGTTTTCAGTTTCAAAAATTCCGTTATTTTCAAGCTGCGTTTATCGAAAAGGTGTCGGAGGTCTGACCAAAGTGAAGCTCCATTATTTGAACGCGAGGAGGAATTTGAAAACGATGCTTTCCGTTTTGACGCCGGTAGAATCGCGATCTTTCAACGCCCCGAATGTCGGAATCGACGAGCCCATCGAGACCGACGCCCTCTCCATCTACCTCAGTAAGTACAAACAGACAAATCATTCGAAATTGATCCTTTTTTTGAGCACTAGACGACTTCAATAGCTCTCAAAAAGGTTCAAAATCAGCAGAAAAGTAGTCAAGGGGATAAATAGAGATAGTGAGGGGGAGGGTTTTGACATCGAGGGGTGGTGGATTTAAAGTGTCCTTTTATCCCATATAACCCGAAAAACTTATTTTTAATTATGGTTTTCTTCGAAAAATGGTTCACCGGACGAAATTGGTTTACTTTGGTGTATTGATTTTTGGTTTGCCAGAGGAAATTGTTTATTGGTTTCAATGGCAAAATGGTTTAGTCGAATTGGTTTAGTTTGTTTATTATGGTTTTCTTCGAAAAATGGTTTGCTGGATGAAATTTGTTTACTTTTCTGTATAGATTTTTGGTTAACCAAAGGAAATTGTTGATTGGTTTCCATGACAAAATGGTTTAGTTGATTTATGGGAGAGAAAAAATTGGTTTAAGTACTTGGTTTATTACGATTGATTTTCTTGTAAAATTGGATTAGTTTGTTCGGTTTTCTTCGATAAATGACGAAATTGGTTTAGTTTTCTGTATAGATTTTTGGTTTACCAGAGAACATTGTTGATTGGTTTCCATGGTAAAATTTTTAGTCGTTTTTTGGTAGAAAATAAATTGGTTTAGGTACCTACTTGGTTTATTAAGATTGGTTTTGAAAAATTGGTTTAGTTTATTTATTATGGTTTTCTTCGAAAAATGGTTTACTGGACGAAATTTGTTTACTTTTATGTATAGATTTTTGGTTTACCAGAGGAAATTGTTGATTGGTTTCCAAGGTAAAATGGTTTAGTCGATTTTTTGGAGAAAAAAAATTGGTTTAGGTACTTGGCTAGGATTGATTTTCTTGTAAAATTGGTTTAGTTTGTATGGTTTTCTTCGAAAAATGGTTTACTGGACGAAATTGGTTTACTTTTCTGTATAGATTTTTGGTTTACCAGAGGAAATTGTTGATTGGTTTCCATGGTAAAATGGTTTAGTCGATTTTTGGGAGAAAAAAAAATTGGTTTAGGTACTTGGTTAGGATTGATTTTCTTGTAAAATTGGTTTAGTTGGTTTATTATGGTTTTCTTCGAAAAATGGTTTACTGGACGAAATCTTGTCACTTTATGTCAATAGAGGGTCCAAATATGCCTGCGGAGACAAAAAGTTCCAAAATTCAGTTTATGAGTGCATTTTATACAGACAAAGGGTCAAAGTTGAAGTCACTTTTTGTCAATAGAGGGTCAAAGTCTCGGCCTTTTTGGGCGAAAAAAAAAAGTCCAATTTATAAGTAAAGTTTAAAAGAGTGACTAATACATAATGGTCAACATCAAATCCGAGTACATGTGACGTCCTCTCTTAGGAAATGAGGCAACCCGTTTGACCTACAGTGCTGCCATCTTTCCGTTCAGATTCTAAGTATTTCGTTTGAACTTGTTTATAAAGCCAAAATTTTCATAAAAATCGAGTCAAAATGGCAAAAATCGTGTTTTGACAAGGGGGTTGAAAGTTGAACCCGATAAGTGCGAAAAAACTGGAAATTGAGGTTATCGATATTCGCAGTGCAGTCAACAAGTAGAAAGCGATAATTTTTTAGTCCACAATTTTTTTTAATTCTAAACAGTCTACGCGAGATAATTCTAGTTTTTGCACGAGGATCACTTCAAAAAGGATGACTCATGTTTTTCCAGACTTTTCCCTCGGACTTTGACCCTTTTGGAGGGGAAAGATACTTCTAAATTGAATTATTGACGATTTCCGGACTTTGACCCTTTAAGCTGTGGAATGTTGTGAAAGGGTGGGGAGGTGATGGGAGATTGGTGAGTGGGGGAAGGTTGGGGCGGTGTGGGGATGGGGTGAAGGGTGCTACCAAGTGTAGAGGTAGAGAACCCACTTAGGAAGTACCAATTTTAGGGGTTCCTCCTCCCTAATTATCAGAACGACAGTTTTTTCAGTTTCATGCTGGTCCTAAAACATTTTTTAGTCCATTTTTCCTAAGTTTGTGACTGTTTTTAGAACATTTGATACCTTTTCATACCTTTTTAGGCATTTTAGCCCTTAGAGGTTAGACTTTTACCCTTTTTTTGACGAACAGGGCAGTTTGAAATTGAAGTTCAACACTTTTTCTTAAACAGTAATAAAAGTTTATTTGTCGCAAGGGCGAGGCCGATTATGGGTCTGTAAAAGAAGTACTTTTCCACTTCCTATTTCCGTTTGGGAAGGAATCCCGTCTGCATACTTATGAGGTCAGGGCCCTTCGCGTTTCCTACTATTCCAACATTTTCCTCTTTTTGACTCCCGGCCAAATTTCGGCCCACCTTGACCCCAAGAATAAAATATACCTGCCCTTAATAAATTCATAATCTTCGCGATATTGAACGGACATGGCGCCTCTTTTTATAGCTTTCGAAGAAAGTCAAGACTTTATTTTGTCTTCGAAATGTGGCCTTAGGTGGGGAAATCGTCAGTGAGTGTCTTGCTCTTCAGGATGTTACACGACTGTAAGTCCTCAATAAGAAAATATTCAAATTTTCATCACACAAAAAAAATTAAAACATAAAAAAACAGGGTCATAGTTGAATTCAAAGAATTTTTTCCTTCGATAAAGGGTCAAAGTTCGATTTAAAGTTCCTAAAAAGGGTGGAAGTTCAATTTAAAGTTCAAATATAGGGCCAAAGTTAAATTTAAAGTGTAGTTAAAGTTCAATTTGAATCGGCGATGAAGGGTTAAAGTTCAATTTTAAAGTGCCAATGAAGGGTCAAAGTTCGATTTAAAATTCCAATAAATGGTCAAAGTACGATTTAAAGTTTCGACAAAGGGTCGAAGTTCGATTGAAAGTTCCGACAAAGGGTCAAAGTTCGATTTAAAGTTCCGACAAAGGGTCAAAGTTCGATTGAAAGTTCCGACAAAGGGTCGAAGTTCGATTGAAAGTTCCGACAAAGGGTCAAAGTTCGATTTAAAGTTCCGACAAAGGGTCAAAGTTCGATTTAAAGTTCCGACAAAGGGTCAAAGTTCGATTTAAGGTTCCGGGGGAGGGTCAAAGTTCGATTTAAGGTTCCGGGGGAGGGTCAAAGTTCGATTTAAGGTTCCGGGGAAGGGTCAAAGTACGATTTAAAGTTCCGAAAAAAGGGTGGAAGTTCAATTTAAAGTTCCAATATAGGGCCAAGGTTTAAAGGGGGGCCAAATTTAAAGGGGTTAAAGTTCAATTTTAAAGTGCCAATAAAGGGTCAAAGTTCGATTTAAAGTTTCAATAAATGGTCTAAGTTCCGAAAAAGGGTCAAAGTTCGATTTGAGGTTCCGAAGAAGGGTCCAAGTTCGATTCAAGGTTCAGAAAAAGGGTCAAAGTTTGATTTAAGGTTCCGACATAGGGTCAAAGTTCTATTTAAAGTTCCGACAAAGGGTCAAAGTTCGATTTAAAGTTTCAATAAATGGTCTAAGTTCAGAAAATGGGTCAAAGTTCGATTTGAGGTTCCGAAGAAGGGTCAAAGTTCGATTCAAGGTTCAGAAAAAGGGTCAAAGTTCGATTCAAGGTTCAGAAAAAGGGTCAAAGTTCGATTCAAGGTTCAGAAAAAGGGTCAAAGTTTGATTTAAGGTTCCGACATAGGGTCAAAGTTCTATTTAAAGTTCCGACAAAGGGT
Organism: Orius laevigatus; assembly: GCA_018703685.1. NCBI lineage: Eukaryota > Metazoa > Arthropoda > Insecta > Hemiptera > Anthocoridae > Orius > Orius laevigatus. Next base: position 9,978 of record JAGWEN010000711.1, read on the forward strand.
CAAAGTTCGATTCAAGGTTCAGAAAATGGGTCAAAGTTCGATTTGAGGTTCCGAAGAAGGGTCAAAGTTCGATTCAAGGTTCCGAAAAAGGGTCAAAGTTCGATGTAAGGTTCCGAATAAGGGTCAAAGTTCGATTCAAGGTTCAGAAAAAGGGTCAAAGTACGATTTAAAGTTCCGAAAAAGGGTCAAACTTCCATTCAAAGTTCCGACAAAGGGTGGAAGTTCGATTTAAAGTGCCATCAAACTGTGAACGTTCGATTTAAATTGCCAACGAAGGGTCAAAGTTCGATTTAAAGTGCCATAAAAGGGTCCAATATTAATTTAAAGTGCCAATAAATGGTCAAAGTTAGATTTAAAGTGCCGACAAACTGTCAAATTTCGATTTAAAGTACCGACAAAGGGTCAATTGAAACATGGGCTATCGTTAAGAAAATGTCACTGCCTTCTTGATAGTTTAAGTATCCTAGATTTTCCAAAATCTATCCACCGCCTTCTAGATACCTAAACCTTCCCGGTGCCACCCAGATCTGCATTATTATTCCGTACTTGACTAAAAAAAAGCTAAAACTTAAATTTTTTGGCATTTGCCCAAAGAAGGTAATTGGAGCAATTTTTCCATTGAGATATAGGTCGTTTGTCAAGGAAAGATGCATAATCCTTGGATGGGATCCACCAAAAAAGATAAACAAAATAGTCCCAAGTCCAAAAATATTTCAAAATCCTTGAACCTCCAAAAGTATTTAAATTCTCGTGACCGTTAAGGCCGGAAATGTCCTTGTTACCTTTTCTCCTCTATTTTGAATAAAACACCTGCAATTTATATAAATCCAATGCCATCTTGATCTGGATAATTATTTAAAAAAAAAAAATTTTATTTATGAAGAATAGTTCTGAATCCGGCTTTGGACGGTTCTGTTCGGTTTTTCCCCATAAAAATGCGATAACGACGAAAAAACGTTTTCATTTGCGAAATCCTCGATGACCCGCATTTTTCGTCTCCTCATCTCCAAACGCAAAGGTATTTGATCAATTTTTCATTCTATCCTTTTTCGAATCGTAATTAACCTAATTGCGATTTAGAAGGCCGTTAAGATTTTAAAGAAGAAGTCAACGTCCTTGGAGGATCACAATAGAGGAGAAGGAGCGCCGAGGAAGTAACCCTGAACTAACAGTGAACCTCACTGATCCAGAATTAATTTTTTTTTTCGCGCGCCCGCTGACTCTTTCACTTCTTTCCCCTAGACGCCTACGGTTTTTTACGAATGGGAAACGTTCTCGGTTAGCTTGTCGTCCCTCATAAACTTCCTGTATTCCTGCAGGAAGTGGGAATCATAATATCCTATATTATGATAGATCATCTCGTTTTTAACATCCAGAGAACTGGTTAAGAGTCGAAAAACGCCAAGGTTTTCATTATAGAAGGATAGGGAATTTTCATTTGATCATGAAGGCTGTGGAAATTCATGGAATGACGTATCATCAGTGTTACCAACTTTAGAAAAATTCTCTTCTCCGAATCGGTTAAAATATCAATCTAGATTGCATTATTAATGTCTAAGGATCTGGACTATAATTTGTTTGAAGATTGTTTAGGAACGAGGCAGCGTTTCACCCCGCCAAGCATTTTGTTGCAAGTTTTACGCATTTTCCATCGAAACCTCGGGTCAAAATGTTTACGAGTTCTTGAAAGTGGGTACGTGACTTTTTTTCGGGAAGGGAAAACTATTTTCATTGTGACGCATGTTCTGGCGAAAAAAGCGTGATAAATACGTACAGCTCATTAACTGGATTTTAAAATAGACTTTTGACTTTAGATTCCATTGTAAAATTGTTTTATTTTTGAATTTTTTTATTTTGGAAATTTAAAGATGATGAAGGCTAGAGTTTAGATTGCCACCACAAGCTTTGGATGGCAATAACTCTCAGAAATTGCCTTAAAAAGTGAATTTTTCTACAGTTGGTAACACTGATGGATACGTCATTCAATGAATTTCCACAGCCTTCATGATTAAATAAAATTTGACTCAACCCAACCTTCTATTGCCACTATATCGTAGAATTGGGTTCAAACCAAACTTAGAGTGCCAATAACTCACAGAAATTGCTTTAAAAATGACAATAACTCGTAGAAATGACTTCAAGCCTTTAAGACAAACTTATAAAAAGCTAAAATTTGGTTCAGAATGAAGTATAATCGCCTTTAACCGCTAGAATGACTTCCATGCAAGACTAAAATGCCAATAAATAGAAAAAGTTAAAAGCATGAAGAGCTTCTAACTGTCTTCAACCAGGGTGGAATTCCTTTTTGAATGAATTTGAAAGATAAAAATTTAAATTTTTAATAATATCTTTGAAAAAAATACAACCTCGGTTGTTTTAAAGTGGACTACCCATAAATAAAACATTAGAAATAAATAATTTACTGTATAAAAGACAATTTAAGGCTAAAAGTCAAATTTGGAGCTTCTGAAAATTTCATAATGCGAAGAGTCTTTTGTATGGAAATTTTTAGGGATCTTTTTCCTTATTTTGATTGACTTTTATATAAAAAAAAAATTGCAAATTTTAACCTTAAATGTTGAAGATTGATTTCGACGTTTTGTCGTTCTGGTTACATGAAAAATCGATTTCGCCCTGAATCGGAAAACAGAATCCGCATAAGGAGAGAAAAAAAAGTGAATTTTTATTGTGTTTTCCTCCTGGGCCAGGAAAAGAAAAAAGTGGTTGACAGTCAAGGACGGTGATTTTTTTACATAATTTTTTCCCCTCTAAGGAACCCTTGTCGATGAACTCGGTAAGAAACAATATAAAAATTGTTGAATTATTCAGTTTTGCGCGTTCTGTAACTCGTAAACATGAGAAAAATGAAATACGCAGCGGAAAATGTTGGGAAATTATTTTTTTAACTAACTCATAATAAGGAAACGTGTTAAAAAATTTTTTTTATAGAAAAGGCTTCACTTATGGTGACCTTATGGAGCTTATTGAGCTAGTCAAGCCCCTGGTGTCGTTTTACACGAACTAAACGTTTTAATGGCACCCATGCTTTGGAAGTTTAGAACAAAATTGGAGCTTATTGGGCTAGTGGAGCTCCTGGTGTCGTTTTACACAAACTAAACGTTACAATGGCTACCCATGATTTAGGACAATTTGCAACTTATTGGGCTGGTTTCATTTTTTAAAAACTAAGCGTTTTAATGGCTTCCCATGCTTTACAGCAACTTATTGAGCTTGTGGATCTTTTCTTAGAATCTAAATATTGCAATAATGGGGAAAAAATTTGGGTTTGAAGTGAAAAAAATGGAGCAAATAAGGGTTTTTGGACCATAAAAATGGTAAGGAAGGGTTCTTAGTGGAGATAGATCACGGGTAGCTCCCCACCTCGCGTTCCCTCTCCAAGATTGAAATAAAAAAAAACACGCAGAACGACGACAGAGCGTCAAGGACCTCCTCACTTATAAACGGAACTGAACGACACCCGCGAGCGACACAAGAGAGAACGGAACCGCGATTTTTTCATCCCCCTCGATGTTTATTTCAAGTTTTTTGTGAGGACGAAATTTTTCAAGTGATGCCTACGCTTGCAGGTGGTTTACGCGAAGGGGTCTCGATGCCGTCGCTTTTGAGCATCAGGGACTCCTATCAGGTGGCGGAGTCTTTGGCGAGGGCTGATATGATGACCTCACCGGCAGCCCGGAGGCGTCTTCAGGCCCGGAGGGTCGAACTCGGACTCGGCGAACATCCTGGATTCGTACCGCCTAAACATCTTCTCCTCTATCTCGTCAGGTAAGACTTTTTTTCCTTCAACATGTTTTATGTCACGTACACTCTAGTATAAGATCATTAAAAACTTGAAATGTAGACAACTCATGGTACAGAACCAAGCTTAAAGGGCCTCTAACTCGTAGAAATGGCTTTGAGCAAATATTGTCGATAACTCGTAGAAGGATCAAAACCAAGCTTAAAATGTCAATAACCCATAGAAATGTTTGAAAAAAATGCATAAAATGTCGATAACTCGTAGAAATGCTTGGGAAACAAGCTGAGTGTATAACTCGCAGAAGTGGTTGACGTTAAAATGGCCCAAGAGCAAGATATAAAACCTTTTACTACGATCTAAGCAAGTTGGAATGCCTTTGTTTCGTAGAATAGGTGCGAATGCCATTGGTCGTTATCATAATGCATAGGAAAACAAGTTTAAAAAGCCAAGAAATCGCAGAAATGATCAAGAAAGTAAAAGATGTTGAAATAATTCAAGGAGCCAAGCTTAAATTACCAGTTCCTTCGCAGAAAATTGGCAACTAAGCCCAGATTGTAAAAAAAACTCGTAGAAAAAGTTCTGAACTGTTTAGTTAGGTCGAAATAACTCGTAGAAATGGCTCCTAATCGGCAAAAACAAGTCGAAATAATTCAGAAATGCGCTTAGATTGTTAAAAACTCGCAGAAAAGGTTCTGAACTGTTCGTTTAGGCCACAATAACTGATAGAAAATGGCTCCAAATCGGCGAAAACTCGTAGAAATGTTTAAGAATTGATCCCATATTTTTAAAAACTCCTAGAAAAGGTTCTAAACTTCATGTTTTGGCCACAATAATTCGTAGAAATGGTTCCAAATCGGCAAAAACTCGTAGAAATGGTTCATAACCAAGCTTAAATTGTCAATAACTTGCAAAAAATTACTGGAGCAGTAATTAACTCGTGGAAATAATACAAATAGTCATCTAATTTTGCTCCTATTGCAGAAAAATTTATTAAAAAGTTCGTTACGGAATGGTCAAAATATTGTTAGTATGAATGGAATAAACGGGGAGAGTGTTTAGCGAGATCGACGCTGGTGTCGCCCGGTTCCCGTTCGTATTTTTGTTTTTATTTTTATTTTCTCTTTTAGTACGGCGATAGCCATGTCTCTGACCCGTGTCTTTCGAAGCGTATCGCGTATACTAAGGTAAAAGAAAAATTATTAATAATCATAAACGAAACGGTCCAATTTTCGAATAAAACTGGGAAGTCTATTTTTATCACGGTCAAGGTCTAGGTTATCGATCGTCCCAGCTGGGCCGAGACTTGAAAACCCCGAGAGACTCGTACCGCAACGTACCGACCTTTTTTGCCTCTTTTTCTTGCCACTATGAAGCCACGTCGGGAAAATAATGCAGGAAAATATCTTTCAGATTTTAAAGTTTGTATTTTAAATAATTTGCACCTTAAAATACGTAGCGGCACCTGGATTCATAATTCATAAAGTACCTGTGGGAAAAAAAAAGAAGGCTTTTTTATAAGCGGTCAACCTTGGGATTTTATCTGCCCAAACGCCTATTGAACTTCAACTTTTTTCATTTTATTTTTAAGCGAGGTCGTATCTTTCATCTTTAGTTGAGACGTTAACGGGTTTTTCGGCGCGTTTATAAACGGTGCGTTTAATTTCATATAATTTTCGGACAGAAACTGCTCAAAGGGATGCTAAAAAATTATCAGGTTCCTCAAAAAGGAGCGATTTTTCGACAGAAAATGATCAAAACATACTATCTTATAGATGGTTCAGGACCTGGAAATAACCCGTAGGAATGGTTTAAGAGCAAGTTATAATTCCTTCGACTTATCAGAAATATTGGAATGTACCTAAAATGACGTTAAATATTTATAAAAAGACCCCAAATCAAGGATGGAATGTATATACCTAAATGAATTAAAACCTATCTGAAATGGCCAAAAACTAGCAGAAATGGCTTCAAACTAAGCTTAAAATAGCAATAACACGTAGAAATTGATAAAAACCAAGCTTAAGTGGCGAATAACTCGTGAAACTGGCTTCAAAACGGGCATAAAATGCCATTAACTAATAAGAATGGATTAAAACCGAGCTTAAGTAGCCAATAACTATTGAAAATGGTTTAAAAACAAGCTAAAGTGGCCAATAACTAGTAGAAATGGCTTAAAACTAAGCTTAGAATGGCAATAACTCGTAGAAATCGATAAAAACCAACCTTGAGTTTCCAATAACTCGTAAATATGGCTTCAAAAAAAGACATAAAATGCCAATAACTTGTAGACGTGACCTAAAACCCCAGAAAATTCAAAATGGAGCCTTCTATTATAAGTCATTTTTGACGTTTAAAAAAAATTAGTTATCTTGTATTGACATTTTTTAATTTTTTTTTTCTCATCATTACTCAGAATTTTAGTTTCGGTTTTAACTCGATTCGAGTGCCTATCGACCTTTATGCTTTAATTCGGCCACAAAAGGGATATAAGGTCAATTAAAAATATACACAATGGATAATTAATTTTCAATAAAGCTTTTCTTCAATTATATTCCGTTGATCCCACTTCTGATTGAGCGACCTTAAGGCTAGACGTATTATAATGTAGAAAAGCCATAAAAGATTTGAAAATGAAAAGAATAATAAAAAGTGTCTGGGTTATGAGTATTACCTTTGTTTGCAGAATGGGAAGTTTTACGTCTGCTCCGAAAATCATGAACGAAGACGCCGAAGACAACGATATCATCCTTCCGGAACAGATGACCAAAGAGGACCTTCTAAATTACTCAAAATCTCAATTGCAAGGGGAAAAGAATGTCCTACCCAGGGCATTCAGGTCCGCAGGACATGTCGACCTTTCAAATTACCAAAGTAAAACAAAATATAAGAAAATTATTTATTAAATGTTTTATAGGTGAAGTGCCGCCATTAAAAGATCCTTCTTCAGTCAGAGTCCTACAGTGGAACCTCCTTTCACAAAGTAAACGCCCGAAATTCAATCCGAAATAGAAAAACTAATTTTAATAGCTTTGGGCCTCAATAATGACAATTTCGTTTGCTGCCCGGAAGAAGCTCTCGACTGGAGGAGAAGAAGAAATTTATTGACGCAAGAACTTGTCCGTTTTTCGCCCGACATAATTTGCCTTCAAGTAATAATTTTTTTAAAACTCCTATTCCTACTATTGTAGGAGTCCTCTTGCCTCATCCCCCTGGGGAAATAGACTTGAAGGCCAAAAATCTTGATTTCACTGAAAACCTCCTTAATTATCGCACTTTTGTACAGATTTTCTTAATTTAGTATCCTCAGATGCTCTTTTGAAGGCCTGCAAACGTTACTTAATTCATAAACCCTCTTCTCTCATAAAACTGGAAATACTGAGCATACCGCCCACCAAAAAAATAAAAAAATACCGATAAGTTGCACTCCTCTAATGTTAATTTGCTTTTATTTTAGGAAGTAGATCATTTTAACTATTTGAAAAAAGTACTTGGGACTCAAGGATATGAGGGTATGTTCTTTCCAAAGCCAGATTCCCCCTGCGTGTATATCAAAGATAACAACGGACCAGACGGATGCGCCATCTTTTTCCGATCGAGTAAATTCGAACTGATCAAAACCGGTACGAGAATATTGGAAGTTTGGAAGGTGCAAAGCAATCAGGTAAGGTTTTGTTTGGTTAATTTTTTTTAGTTGACGTTTTTTGTAGGTGGCGCTTTTGGCGATTTTGAGAAATAGGTCGTGCGGTACGGAGCTGTGCGTGGCGACGACGCATTTGAAGGCGAGGAACGGTGCTCTACTGGCCGCTTTGAGGAACGAACAAGGGAAGGACCTTTTGGATTTCATTTCTTCAGAAGCTGGCGGCCGGCCGGTCATTCTAACCGGCGACTTCAACGCCGAACCTGTAGAACCGGTTTATTCTTGCGTAACCTCCCATCCGGGTTTACGACTCGCCTCCGCCTACTGCGACTCACGCGGCGAACCGCCATACACGACCTGGAAAGTAAGAACCTCTTAACCACCAAAAAAACTCAATAGTTCAATTTTTTTAAGGTACGACAAGAAAGAGAAGAGTGCCATACCTTAGACTACATCTTTTACTCCAAAGGGAAATTAAAAGTCGACGACCTCCTCGAATTTCCGACCAGCGATCAAATCGGAGAAAGCCGAGCTCCTTGCTTTTCCTACCCCTCCGATCACTTTTCCCTCGTCTCCGATCTCCAAATAAACCAAAATTTGCTTAGTAATTTATAGTATCTGTTCAAAAAGACTCTTGTATATATAATTAAAATTGGACATAATTTATTTGTGGAGAAACGGACGTAGAATTTTTTTTATTTATTTTTTAGAATGTATAAACCGGAAATCAAAAATAAAGAAATTAATTTTTATTTAAAATCGAGGAGGAGACTCATTTTCCTTTTTTTCCGGCGTGTCTGAGCCTGAAATGGTAAAAATAGCATCATTTGAGGTTATGGACTCAGCACATTTTGTAGGCAAAACAAAAACTTGAAATGCTGCGTAATTTTTTTCATTTTATACGACTACTATGTACCTGAATGTTTTCTTTCTTTAATTAAAAGTTGTACTATAGCATGCAGTACACACAAGAAAGCAGCAATAAGACCTAAATACCAGAACATCCAAATTCCTCCTAAAAATTGAATTAAATATCCTCCTATAAAGTTTCCCATGGCAAATCCTGAAAAAATTTTAAGATAAACAAAAAGAATATTGTAAAGGCAACCTAAGCTGTCGTAAAGAGCAGCGACGAAATTCTGTATGGTCGTCCTTGTCCCATCGGTTGAAAAATTACTCGCGTATGTGGTCATTGTGGTGTAGAAAATTCCGTAGGTGATTCCATGGAGCATTTCCAAAGGAAGGGTCCACCATGGGTTCGTCAGGAAAGAATATAGGATAAATCGTACAGCGTAAGTCCCCAAAACCAACGTCATCGCGTTTATATGTCCGAGCTTATTTATAAACCAACCTAAAATGTCATCAGTTGCTTTGCTCTTTTGCTACAATGATACCGACTTGAAATGAAGAAAAATGGAACTTCTCCAAAGTAGCATTGAAATGTTAAAGACATTCCTTCCAACGTTTTTATATAAGTCATATCTTGGTATCCATTATTTTCTGCGACTTCTTCTAAAAACCTGCTTTACCTTAGAGATTGTGTAGTAAAGAGGGCTAGCTTTGTATGAAAAATAAATCGATTTTTGGTTCAATTTTAGCCCAACAGAGCAAACTCTGTATATTCTAGAGGACTCCAATGACGTCATATTATTTCTTCCTTACTTATAATTGGCTGAAAGTCAGTTCTTTACGTACCAAAACAGAAAACTTGAAACCATGGCGTTGAAAACGCCATTGATCAGGCACCAAATCATATAGACAAGAATGTGTCGATTATTCATCACTTTGAAGACATCTTTGATAATACTTTTTGAAGGAGCTGAAACAACTTTGAACTGTTTTACTAAAGGAAAGATTACTTTTTCTACTCAATCTTACATCGACGGTGGATGAGACTATCAAATCTAAAATGGCGAATACCAGTAGGAAATAATAGGCGGACGTATAATTTTTTGTGTAGCTCCCTTTGCTGAGCATGTCGATGACGAAACCGGACGCTAACGACATCGTGCCCCATCCTGCGGCTCCCCATAACCTCTGGAGGCCAAAATTCGTCGATTTTTCACCTTCGAAATAAGAATTTTAGAAAATACCGATACCTGTATTACCGATAATCATACAAATAATACCGATACCAGTAATACCCATACCCAATCCGATATTACCCTTACCTATACCGGTAAAACCCTTACCCACACCGCTATTACCCTTACCCACACCGCTATTATCCTTACCCACACCGCTATTACACTTACCCATACCGGTATTACACTTACCCACACCGCTATTACCCTTACCCACACCGCTATTACCCTTACCCACACCGCAATTACCCTTACCCACACCGCTATTATCCTTACCCACACAGCTATTACCCTTACCCACACAGCTATTACCCTTACCCACACCGCTATTACCCTTACCCACACCGCTATTACCCTTACCCACACCGCTATTACCCTTACCCACACCGCTATTACCCTTACCCACACCGGTATTACCCTTACTCACACCGTGCCACGCATAACGCAAATCCACAACGGAATTACCCATACCCACACCGGTATTACCCATACCTACACGGCTACGACGGCAATACTCATACCGGTATTACCCATGTCTACACCGCTAAGGCCATACCGATAACGGAATTACCGATACCGTTATTATTTATTCCGATCCCGATAATAATAATTTTACCTAGAAGATTGAGGGTGATGGCGTCCGCGTTGCTGGTCACGGCTGCTCCTGAGATTCTGGCAGTCGCTATCAACACGAACAAAAGCCAAAATTGATAGTATTTGATGACGTCATCGTCTCGGACGGAAGAGGTAAAAAGGATCTCGTTTAAAGTGTCGTCATCGCATATCTTCTGGCACGAAGAGGAGGTTACATTGCAAATGGCGTCGTCCATTTCTGCAGGAAAGTAAGAACAGTCTTCGACCTTCAAAGAGACACTTCCATTGATTTTGAAATTGAAATTCCTTTCTCCGCAGTCCATTTTGCAAGCGACATTTCCAAAGTAGAAACCTCCCAGTTTTCCAGAGCAGATTTTAAAAACGCCATTTTCGCAGTCGATTTCCGAAGACGCTATTGGAAGAGAGGGTATCCAATATGTTCCTAAATAAGAGAGCGTCTGTAGAAGCAGAAGAAGCAAAAACATCGGCTTTTGACATTGAAATTTATCCGCAATCCCTCCCAAGAAGATCTTTATCGGAAACGCCAGCAAAGGCACTATCGTATAAATGGTACCAACGATCAATGCAGAAAATCCCAAATCTTTCGCTATCACAGGCACAAATGCAGCTATAGGAGCCAAACCTAAAATTACACTTTTCCCATTATTTCGGTCAACAGAAAGTAAATTTTTACCTGAATATATGAGAAAATAATGCGCTTTCATAGGAACTAGTTTTTTATTTATTTTCATGTTTAGGCACGAAAAATGGCGTTTATCGCTTCTGTTAACAATGAATCTGAAAAATCTGTCTGAAAAATTTTAAATTATACCTTATATTTGTTTTTGAAAATCCTGCTAATCGCATTAAATATTTGGTTTCTTCAATTTTTTGGTCCAACTTCCATGCCGGAGTCTGCTCATATCGTTTTATGGTGGAGATAAATTATTAAACAAATAAGTAGATTGTAGTGGGACAATTATTTATTGGCTGTAAAGTGTTTTTGCCATGCAGTTGTCATTTTCCTGAGAGGAGGAACCTCCGCAAATGGGTCAAAAATAGGGGCTCTACAGACCTCTCCACTAACAATACTCATACATCCCCTGCCAGAGCAGGCCACCTACCTTCCCTCACTCGATCATCACCTCCCTACCCTCCTGGAGGAAACACGAGATACCCGGTATATAAAAATAAACCACAAACTAGGTAGATCAATTTAATACAAAAATATTAAAAATTAGTATAAAAAATGTATATAAAAATTAGCATTTTTCCATAACTTTTGCATCAGATTCCAAATCTTTTTTGTCCAATATTTCCGGTAAATTAGAATCTGGGGGGAAAAAAAAGTTAAAATTTTTGTTTTTTACGAAATGATAAACCTACTTGGTCCGAAAGATGGCTTTCCCATGACCAGGAAAGCCAAACGGAAGAGAACTGCGAAGGCAAATGAGCTCAGCCCTAAATACCAGAAGGTTAACACTCCTCCTATTCTTTGCAGCATGTATCCTCCAATAAAACTACCCATAGATGAGCCTGAAAAACAAGGTGAAGTGTTTCATATGTAGAGTATGAAGCTGCTATTTTTTGATATATTGACACTAAGACGACTATAAATAACATCATAACAATATATCAAATATGGCAACTTGAATGGGGAAAAAAATGGAAAACTTTTGACGTGTTCTGAAAAAAAAGAAATTTTTCCACTGAAAAACTGTTTTTCGACGAAACTCACCTAAGGCGTCGAAAAGAGCGGCGACGAATGTTTGAATTGTTGTTTCTGTACCAGGAGGCGAAAAAGTACAAGCGTAAGTGCTCATTGTCGAGTAAAATACGGCGAAAGTGACTCCATTGAAGGTTTCGACAGGAAGAGTCCACCAGGGATTGGTCAGATATGAATAATAAACGAATCTCACTCCCATTATGACCAATACGAAAGACATGAGGTTTACATGTCCTATCTTTCTAATCATCCAACCTTAAATTGAAGTCAGAAATGATTTGGCTTTTTTGATTTTCATACTTGAAATAATAAAGAAAGGCAATTCTCCCAAAAACGTATGAAAAGCCAAAGCCAAGCCTTCCAGAGTTTTGATATAAGTCATGTCTTCGTATCCATTGTTTGCAGCGACATCTTCCAAAAACCTTAAAACCACAATCAGAAATGGGATTTTTTAAAAATCTTACCAAAACAAGAAATTCCATATCAAAGCGTTGTAAATACCATTGATAAGGCACCAAAACATGAAAACCAAGACGTGACGATTATTCATGGCTCTGAAGACATCTTTAATGATGCTTTTGGCAGGTTCTGTGGTGACTTTGAACTAGAAAGAAAATAGAAAAAGGAAGTTAATGTTTGCATGACTTACGTCTACTTGGAATGAGACGATCAAGTCCAAAATTGAGAAGACAACGAGAAAAACGTAAGAAGACGTAAAATCTTTGGTGACGCTTCCTTCGCTCATTTTGTCGACAACCAATCCGGAGACGAAGGCCATCAGACCCCATCCTAGGGAAGCTCCGATTCTCGTCAGACCGAAATTTCCCGGATTATCACCTGAAAAATGGACATTATTTGATGCAGAAAGTAGCCTTTCTTACCGAGTAAATTGAAGCAAACCGTGTCTGTGATGCTAAGCAAGCTACAGCGGCATGTTTGGGCGATCGTTATGACCAAAAGTGCGATCCAAAATTGATGATAGTTGAGGATATCGTCGTCGGAGACCGAAGGCGAAGAAATCAAAACGTTCAGATCCTTGTTTTCACAATTTGTCCCCTCCAAAATCATTGTTCCGTTGCAGTGCTCTATTTTAGTCAAGTTTGAGACCATTTGTGTTATAGGGAAGTGTAAGCAGTCGTTTTTCTGGAAGGTATGAAACATCAAAAATCAATGGAATCCCACTTTTTTGAACTACCTGGTACCACAAGCTTCCGTTAAGTTCGATGTTGTAGATATCCTGCAGTTGGGCAGAACATTGGAATTTTGGAGTCAAAGTGATTTGTGAAGTTGTCAACTGGTCGGAGCATATTTTGAGTGTGAAGTCGTCGCATGCGATTTCTGAAGTGACCGTCGGCAACGAGGGCAACCAGTTGGTGGCCAAGAAGGAGAAAAGCTGGACGATTATGATGCCCATGAAGATGAGCTTGTGGCAATGATATTTGTCCGCGATTCCTCCGAGAAGTGGCTTGAAAAGGAAAGCGATCAGAGGGACTAACGTGAATATCGTTCCGATGACCATCGCAGAGAATCCGAGGTCTCTCAGCATCACCGATAGAAACGGGTATATCGGCGCCACAGCTGAGAAGAATAAAAAGCGACATTAGTGTCGAACAATGCACTGTAAGAAAAGTGGACTGTATGGACGGTGGACACGCTCAGCATACACTGTGAATCCAGCGGACAGTACGGATGGGCGTTATTCTAGTGACAGTGATAGTGGCAACTTACCGCACGAAAAAAGAAAGAAATGCCCTTTCAAAGGCACAAGTTTCCGATTGATTCCCATCTTTTCTCTCTTCAAACTCTGCACTTTCTTCTTTCCATAAATTCCCTTAAATACTTATTTTTTCATATTTGAATAGGACGTTTTATCTGGCTAATAAAAGCCGTTCGGATTCATTAATTAAACATGATATTGTGAATTTTAATATTTTAAAGTTGATAACGCCAAGGGCAGACTAAGCTCGTTCCTCACGTGATTTATATCAATAAAAGACGAAAATTCTGTCATTCGAATTCCTCTCGCCTGTCACGTCACACGTTCTTCACTCCTTTCCATCTCTCATTCTTTCATTTTACGAACTAACTCAAAATTAAACGGTTTTTTCCATTCTGAAGTTCATTTTCAAACAATTCAAATTCACCACACCGAGCAGATCACATGTTTTTGCTTTTTTATTTAATTTCTTGCCAGTTACAGGTATCAAAGACGAAAAATTAATGGAAAACGACAGGTTAAGAATCTATCTTAAGCTTCATTTTGACCCCCTTATATAAGACTCTAAGCCAAATTATCCGTGAGACCGACTTCAATAGCCTCCTTTCCTCCAAAAATCCGCTAAAAACCTGTTCAACTCAATTATTTCTCATTTTTAAATAATTAACCAAATCCAGTCGCAACCTCGTTTTTGAGCCTTTTTATAATACATAGGCCATACAAAACCCTCCCAGGTTCGTTTTTGAGCATTTTCTTGAACATTAAGGCCCTTTTGAATTTATTTTTGGCCCTACTAAGCCCTAATTTTACATTAAAATCTTTTCAAACTACTACCACGACCAGTTTTTTACATAAAAGACCCTTACAACTTTGTTTTTGTGCCTTTTTACCAGGAATAAACCATACAAAAACCCTTGCAGGTTCGTTTTTTAGCATTTTCTTGATCATAAAGGCCCTTCTGGATTGGCATTTGGCCCTTTTTAGCTCGAACCTGTAAAACCAGCTCAAATGACTCTTAGGACCTTTTTTTAGATATAAAGATCCTCGAAACCCTGTTTTTAAACGATAAATGCGAAGGGAGCTTAGATCGCGAGAGGAAAATAATCAACCCCCTCAATAAAATCCAAAAAGACGTGCTGATCAGTTTTTCCTTAAAAAGGTACGATCAGGCTTCTTTCTTCATGGTCATATGGCCTCACTCCCCTAGTGCTGGAGGAGAAACCATAATCAAATAGTTCTGAACTTGAGGAAACTAAGAAATCTTAAATTTCTTGATTTTTATACATTTTATTTTATTGTATATCACAGTTAGGTGTCAATTTTTTTGATGTCAGATTCAATAAACTCCATTATGTTTTTCTCCTTCATTTCTGGAGAATGAGATTCTAGAGGAAAAAAAAAATTACAAAAATATAAAAAAATTTGAAAAATACCTCAATACCTGTTTTGTGGTTTGGATTTCCCATAAATAAATAAACAACACGGATTAAAACTGAAAAAAAGAAGGCGCTCACTCCCAAATAAAAGAATGTCCATGGCCCACCAACTGTTTGGATCAAATATCCTCCAATGAAGCTTCCTACAGACGAGCCTAAAAGATTTCTTTCGATAAGTTCAAAAAAAAATTAATTGCTTTTAGACGACCTAAAGCGTCGAAAAGTGCTGCCACCAGGCTTTGTACGGTCGTTTCCGTTCCAGGAGGCGAAAAAGTGCAAGCGTAGGTCGTCATTATCGCATAAAAAATTGCGTAGCTCACCCCATTCAAAGTTTCAACAGGAAGAGTCCACCAAGGATTCGTCAGATACGAATAATAAATATAACGAACCCCTACAGTCGCCAATACAAAAGACATGCAGTTTACATGGCCCATCTTTCGAATGACCCAACCTAAAATCACGTTATCTTATCCAAACTGGCCAAAACAGCAGTTGATAACCACTGATAAAGAAAGAAACCTCCCTACCGGATCAAAACAACTGATATCAGCCCAGAGGTCAAAATAAAAATCCAGTTTTCCGCCTTGTAGCTCAGATATGTGTGTTCCTACAAAAAATCTGCTTAATTCAAAATTTTAGAAAATTTATTAAGCTTCAATTTTGTGCTTATAATTTTTTTGCCTAAGATTTACGGTTTTTGAGATATTGGCGAAAAACCGACATTTTCTATTTAAAAAAAAACCTGTTGTTTAGATCCTTCTAGGGAGGGAGGTTATACCTTATCAGTTGTTGGTTACCCGACCTTATGGATTCTATTTCTGTGGCCTCAACTTACTTGAAATAAAGAAACATGGAATTTCTCCAAAATAAGTGTGAAACGCTAAAACCAACCCTTCCAGCGTTTTTATATAAGTCATATCACCATATCCGTTGTTTGCTGCCACATCTTCCAAAAACCTGAATATAAAAAGGTTTAAATTTTTAGCAATCCAATAAATTTTTTTGGTACCAAAATAAGAAATTCCATATCATAGCGAAGTAAACGCCGTTTAGGAAACACCAAAACATAAATATGAGAATATGGCGATTTTGTATCACTTTGAAGACATCTTTGATGATGTTTTTCGCTGGCTCTGTGACTACTTTGAACTGAAAATAAAATATTTAAAACCGGTGCAATAATTTATCTAAAAAATCGACCACGCCACAAACGGGAAATACTATCCCCCACCCTTCCACCACTCTCCCATCACCTCCCCTACTCTCTGGAACCCCCCTCCCATCACTTCTCCTACCCTCCCCCACCTCCCCAGACATGCAATAACAGTTTTTAGATATTTTACCTCGATGGTGAACGATACAATGAGGTCCAAAATTGCAAAAACGACACAAAATATGTAGGCGGGTAGGAAATTTTTTTGGTCGCTTCCTCCGCTTATCGTGTCCACAATGGCGCCGGTGACGAGCGCGATGCCCCATCCGGCCGAACCCGCAAGCCTCGATAATCCGAAATCGGCCGCATTTTCACCTAAAACGTGACGTCATAATGGCCGTTTTCTGGACAACGAAAAATTTAATGTCCTGCGTCAAAATTGATGAATCCGGCAACCTAATGCCTTCGATTTTTGACGCAGCACATTTTATTCTTTAGACAAAGTCGCCATTACGCTTTCTAACCTAACAAATTGATGCAAATCGTGTCGCCAATACTGGTTACACAAAGGCGACAAGTTTGAGCCATCGCAATCACAAAAAGGACGATCCAAAACTGCGAATAGCCGACGATTTCGTCATCAGAAACGGAAGGCGAAGAAACCACTCGCTCCAAATCCTCATTTTCGCAATTTATGCTTTTCAAAATGGAAGTTCCCTCACATCTTTCAATTTGAGACGAGTTCCAAGTTATACGGTCGATCTCCAACCATAAGCAATTGCTTCCCTAATAACAAAAATTGCCTCAACCTCTCTAATCCGACCGATATCAATATGGTCGGATTACCGGGGTTTTGTATATAAGCGTTCGGATTAACGAGATTTCAACGAAAACCTACCTCATTTAACGCACTTCCGTTTATTTCAACCTCATAAGCCAAATTTTGTGAAATTTCGACCTAAAAATAGCCCCTTAAGTGATTTTTTAGAATGAAATGTGGCTTTACCGTGCAATTTAATTTTGGATTGAGAAGGATTTTGGTGTTTTTTAGCTGCTCAGAGCAAATTTTGAGGGATTGATCGTCGCAGAGGAGCTCGGAAGTTACTTTCGGAAGAGAAGGGAGCCAGTTTGTGGAGAGCAAGAAAAAAAGCTGGACCACTATGAGGAATATAAAAATTAATTTCTGGCATTGGAATTTGTCCGCGATTCCGCCCAAAATCGGCTTGAAAGGAAAAGAAAGCAAAGGGACGATCGTGAAAATCGTTCCGACGACCAAAGCGGAAAATCCGAGGTCTTTCAGTATCACCGGCAGAAAGGGCCAGACTGGCGCTATTGCTGAGGAAAAACGTCAAAAATTATGTTAAAAATTTAATTTGAAATATACTTCCTGCGAACAAAAAATAATGCCCTTTTAGAGGGAGGAGTTTCCGGTTGATTTTCATCGTTTTTTGTTGATACTGAAGATTTTTTTGTCTTCCCGACATCTTTTAAGACGTTTTAATTATTTGTTTAACAATTTATCTTGCTAATAAAAGACCAGATTCCTCAATAAACATGATACGTGTCTAGTAGGTAATATTAATATTGATAACGCCAAGGGCGAAAAGCTTGTCTTCTTGAAGCAATTAAAACATTTTTTATAAATGTAAAATATGTGTGGTTATACCCTCCATATTTTATTCCCATCTGTTCTATTTCATTTGTCATTGTTTCTAAATTCTGTCCATGGACTCTCTAAACTTACGAATAGCTTCGTATAATTTCATTCTTTGTTGTTTACGATGAATAAAATTACGTTGTTACAAAAAGATCTTTAAATAAATAAAAACCGTGATAGTTGGCAAACCTGTTGATGACGTACTTCCCGGAGTGGTTAGATTGTTAGAACCTTGGGTATGCCTTGGGATAGGACAATAGGTTAACATCAATAACGAACACTAATTTTTAATAAACATATTCGCTATTTTTCTATACACTATAAGTCCATTACTCATTAGTCATTATTATTTATATTTAAAAAAATTAATTTTTTTTTCTATTGCTATACCTAACCTATTGACCTAATAAATAAAACGATAAAAAAAGGTCCATATTGAAAATCCAGTTTTTTTGTTGCCTCATAGCTCAGAAACGGTTGGTCCTATAAAAAATCTTATTAAGTAAAATTTGTAGGAAATTTGATAAGCTTTAATGTTGGACTTTACATATTTTCACCTACGACCTATGGTTTTCAAGATGTTGGCGAATTCGTTCAGTTTTTCTCCAATATCTCGAAAACCGTAGGTCGTAGGCGAAAAAGGTATAAGTACAAAATTAAAGCTCGTTAAATTTCCTACAAAATACCTGTTGATGACGTACTTCCCGGAGTGGTTAGATTGTTAGAACCTTGGGTATGCCTTGGGATAGGACAATAGGTTAACATCAATAACGAACACTAATTTTTAATAAACATAGTCGCTATTTTTCTATACACTATAAATAAGTCCATTACTCATTAGTCATTATTATTTATATTTAAAAAAATTATTTTTTTTCTATTGCTATACCTAACCTATTGACCTAATAAATAAAATAATAAAAAAATCCGCTAAAAAGGTCCATATTGAAAATCCCGTTTTTTTGTTGCCTCATAGCTCAGAAACGGTTGGTCCTATAAAAAATCTTATTAAGTAAAATTTGTAGGAAATTTGATAAGCTTTAATGTTGGACTTTACATATTTTCACCTACGACCTATGGTTTTCAAGATGTTGGCGAATTCGTTCAGTTTTTCTCCAATATCTCGAAAACCGTAGGTCGTAGGCGAAAAAGGTATAAGTACAAAATTAAAGCTTGTTAAATTTCCTACAAATTTCCTACAAATTACCTGTTGATGACGTACTTCCCGGAGTGGTTAGATTGTTAGAACCTTGGGTATGCCTTGGGATAGGACAATAGGTTAACATCAATAACGAACACTAATTTTTAATAAACATAGTCGCTATTTTTCTATACACTATAAGTCCATTACTCATTAGTCATTATTATTAATATATTTAAAAAAAATTATTGTATTCACTTTAGATGGATAACCGTGGTGGTCTCAAGAAGTACTAAAAGGATTGTCGAGATTCATCTGCTGTTTCTTGTGAGCCATTCTTGTTCGCTTATTTGCTGGATGGAGGTGGAACTGAAAAATAAATATTGTAGATAAGATTCGTAGTCGAGTCGAGTAGTTGGTGCACAAGTAGCAGTAGATGTACAACTTTTAGCAAGCAACTATGTAGTAGTTTACCTGGCTTAGGTTTTTTCACTAAAATGTGAAAGATGGCGTGTAGGACGGTCAAAAAAGCAGCACTGAGTCCGAAATACCAAAATGTTTGGACTCCTCCAATATTTTGGATCAGATATCCTCCAACTAAGCTTCCCAATGAGACGCCTATAATAAGAAGTATAACAATTCTGGATTTTCATTTTAATTTCGAACCTAAAGCGTCGTACAAGGCGGCCATCAAGGTCTGGACGGTCGTTTCGGTTCCAGGAGGCGAGAAGGTGCACGCGTAGGTCGTCATCGTCGCGTAAAATATCCCGAAGGTGATCCCGTTCAAAATTTCAGCAGGAAGAGTCCACCACGGGTTCGTCAAATACGAATAAAAAATAAATCGAACGGCAAAAGCGGCCAAAACTAAAGTCATCGAGTTGCTATGGCCAATCTTTTTGATAAGCCAACCTAAAAAAAATGATCGAAACTTTGAACGTCGACTGCGACCAAACTACTATAACGATTTTGATGTTTTTATATTCGTTGGACGCAGAATTTTTAGCTCTTTAAACCTAAAGAGCGGGAACTAAGAAGTTTGACCATTTTTGAGAAATTTCTAAAAATAGCTCTGCACCTTTTTCATGGAAAAAGCTAGAAAAAGGGATATTACCTACTTGATATGAAGAAAAATGGTATTTCTCCGAGATAACAATGAAAAGTCAAAGTCAACCCTTCCAACGTCTTAATGTAGGTCATGTCTCCATAACCATTGTTAGCAGCAACTTCTTCTAAAAACCTGGAAAGAAAGGGCATGCATGATAGGATATAATAACCTATTTCGATTTCTAATTCCTACCAAAAAAGAAAATTCCAAACCATTGCCGAATAAATGCCATTTACGAAACACCAGAGCATAAAAACGACGATGTGACGATCTTTGATCGCTTTCCAGACATCTTTGATTATACTTTTCGGTGGATTGGATACGATTTTGAACTAAAATTATTTCTAAGATTGAAAAAAAAAATCGGTTTTTTGAAATTTACGTCAAGTCTGGAAGACACGATGATGTCCAAAATTGCGAATATTATGAGGAAATAATAAGCGGCTGTGTAATCCTTTGAGTCGCTCCCTTCGCTCATTTTGTCGACGATTAGTCCAGAAATCAAGGACATCAAACCCCATCCAGCAGCCCCCCATAACCTCTGAAGTCCAAAATCCGTCGGCCTGTCTCCTATAAATAAATAAAAATAAAATAAAATCCTTTTTTATGACGAATTTACCGAGGAGATTGAAGCAAATGGTGTCCCCAATGCTGGTCATAGCAGCGGACGCTGTTTTGGCAGCCGCGATTAGAAATAGAAGGAGCCAAAACTGTGGATACTTTATGACGTCATCGTCTGGAATGGATGACGACATTATACCGTTTAGAAACGTGTCGTCGCATGTCGTTTTACAAGTCGTATTGCACTTGGATGTTTCGTTTTCGATTTTTACAGGAAAATAAAGACAGTCTTCTAGCTAAAATTTTTTTTAATATGGTGCTAAGGACTAATAATAAAAATTTACCTTAAATGAACCATTTCTATTAATTTCTATGTCGCTTTGCAAGCAATCGACCTAAAAACATAATAATATATTGTTAGTTAATTAGATACTGTTCCTTTACGACAAAAAGGGCCCTTTTTAGGCACTAGGGCCCCTTTTAACTAGCTACCTACTATTCCTGAACTAAAATTTGGGCCCTTTTTAACTCGGTACGACCTATTCCATTACGACAAATTGGGCCCCTATTTAGTTTTTTAAACCCTTTTCAGGCACTAGAGGCCCTTTTAACTATATGCTATTCCTTTACGAAAAATATGGCTCTTTTTAGCATGATTTATTCCATTTAGGCATTAGGGGCTCTTTTAACTAGATTTTGTTCCTTTGAGACTAAAAGGGCTCTTTTTAGATTAACTTTCGTTCCTTTTTAGGCACTAGGGCCCCTTTTAACAAGATACCTACTATTCCTTAACGACGAATTGGGCCCTTTTTAGACACTAGGGCCCCTTTTAACTAGATACCTACTATACCTTAACGACAAATTGGGCCCTTTTTAGGCACTAGGGCCCCTTTTAACTAGATACCTACTATTCCTTAACTAAAATTTGGGCCCTTTTTAACTCTGTACTACCTACTCCTTTACGACTCATTGGGCACCAGGGACCCTTTTAACTAGATTTTGTTCCTTTCCCCCTAAAAGGACCCTATTTAGCTTAACTTTCGATCCCTTTTAGGCACTAGGGCCCCTTTTCAGACGCACTGTTTAGTAAAATAAAGTTAGGAACTTGAAATTAGGGAATAGTAGCATCGCAGTAATTACTATATCAGGAATTAATACACGATCTGGAACTTTCATGAGAAACAGAAAGAGATGCCACAATATCAAATAAAGAACAAACCTTGCAGACAGTTCGACTAGCTAAATCATCAATTTGAAGTCCATCCATGCAAATTTCGAAGAGATTTTGGCCACAAATGATGCTCGTTTTTGCCACAGGAAGCGAAGGTATCCAATTCGTTCCAAGATAGAAAAGCGCTTGTATGACAAGAAGGAGCATAAACATGAGCTTCTGGCATTGGAATTTATCAGCAATCCCGCCCAACAAAGGCTTCACAGGGAACGAAATCAACGGCACGACCGTAAAAATCGTCCCGACCACCAAAGCGGAGAATCCCAAGTCTTTCGCTATCACCGGCAAAAACGGAGCTATCGGCGACAAACCTATAAAAAACTATAAACTAAATAATTAAGAAAATTCTATCTTACCGCAATAAAGTAGAAAATAATGCCCTTTCATGGGTAGCAATTTTTTGTTTATTATCATTTTGAACTAAAGGTGAACTCAAACCTAAAATTTGAATTCTTTTTATGTTTTTATGCCATTATCTTGTTAATAAAAACGCTAGGATTAGATACATACACAAAGATAAAAAAGCAGCCAACGTGGAAGTTGTGACAAGTTTGATGGCAGGTAAGTTAAGGTGGAAAAAAAATTTTTTCCTTAGGAGACTGGTTTGTTTGTTTTTCGTCAACTTTGAATCATAAATGATTCATTTGGGGCATAATCTAAATGGAAATCGCGACTGAAAGATTTGAAACGAACGTTTATTATTAGCCTTGAACTTATTGAAGGAGGGGAAATGGTCGCTGACCGACAAAAAAGAGAAGAGCAAAGTTGAAAAAGGAAAAAAAAATGTTCGTTTTGGTCACATGTTTGTTTAAAGTTTGTCTACGAAAGTGGTGATCTCTTAATAGCTGGGAACGCGGCAGCGTTCCACCCTACCGGAGAAAAAGTTCCAGTTTTACCTAGGGAGGAGGTAGCGTTCCGCCCTGCAAGCGAAAACCCCGAGGTAAGCAGAAACAGGAGAGGTCTGGAACCACGTGAAGGTGTAACAAAACAAACCAACTTAAGGGGCCGTGAAAACAGTTTTTCAATGATAGCTCATAGAAAAATGATCCTATCTGGACCGGACTTTTTTTAAAATGAAGCTTATTCATTTATCTGCGCCTTGAACTAAACTTATTGTAATATTATTTAATCTTTATATTTAAAAAAAAAAAAATTGTTTAAACCTTTTTTTTTTTTTTTTTTTTAGTTTAAGGCGCTCCACATGCTGAAAAAGATAGGTTTGCAAATTTTGAATTAGTTCGGCTGATTCAATCTTTAGTAGTCACTGAAATACTTTTTCAATAAGTGTAGAATTTTAAACGAATCAGAGACCCAGTTGAATGGGAGGGAGAAGATCGTGTTATGCGGGTTTCCGAGACAGGCGCTACACGGCCCCTTAAAAAGAAAACTTTTAATTCCATTTTTAGCGAATTTGTTCCTTCATGGATAAGTCAGGCTACAGGAATTCCCATACCGAATGGAAAATTTTCGTTCGTGTCCAAGAAACCCCAAAAGTGCTTAAAAATCTAATGAATCTCGAACTCCCATTTCGATGTTTCCATCAATATTGATGAGTCCCAAATGCCCCAATCATCCCCAATTCCATCGGTATTGAAAGTTCGAGGGACTTTTTAGGATATTAGGTTGGCACTACTGCTTGGAAGATTGGTCAAGAACCTTCCGATGCCACATAATCTTAACCTGATCCATTTTCGGTGATTTGGTCTCATTCTAAAGTATTCCCACAACAAAAATGTATTATTCTTTATTTCTTGTTTCGTTTCTTATATTTTTACAAAAATCCGAATCGTATTTCGTGACAGTCGACGCCCATAATGAAGAATGCTTTTTCGAAAGGGTCGAACAAGGGACCAAAATGGGGCTCATGTTCGAGACGTCCGAAGGAGGATTTTTAGGTAAATATCGCCTTTAAATTTCATTCCTTTAGAGCCAAAGGATGCCAGGAACTTTTAAAGTTGCCCAAATTTCCAAGAATGGCACAAATTGGCAACACTGTACAGTGAAGTAGCCCAACTTATGTTCCCCCAAAATAAGAATACTGGACAGCATAAAGCAGTCTAATTTTTGTAAATCGCTCAAATTGGCAGCACTGTAATATGTAGAGCAGCTTAATTTGGCCATGAATGGCCCAAATTGCAACACTCGCCAGCTAAATTATAGCCCCCTAACTCTAGACCTAAGTAGTCTAATTTGGGATAAAATGCTAAAATTGGCTTCTTTGGGTCATAAAAAGTAGCCCAATTTCGAGAATAGGTGTCTTAGAGGGTGCAAAGTAGCCCAATTCGGGAAAATTTTCCTAAATGGCCATTTTTAGACCATATTAAGTAGTCCAATTATATATGACTGATTAAAATTGGAACTCTGGACTGAATTAAGTTGTACAATTTTCTGCAGTTTGCCCAAATTAGACAGCATAAAGCAGTCTGATATTTTGCCCAAATTAGCTTCTTTGGAGCACATTGAGTAGTCCAATTTTCTATGACGCTCAAATTAGCAGCTTTGGACCACTTGAAGTAGTCCAATTCTCCCAAATTAGGATTTATGGATCCCCAAAGTAGTCCAATTTCCCAAAATTTGTCCAAATTAGGATTTATGGATCACCTAAAGTAGTCCAATTTTCTTTAATTAGCCCAAATTAGGATTTATGGATCACCTATAGTAGTCCAATTTTCTTTAATTCACCCAAATTAGCTTCTCTGGATCACCCAAAGTAGTCCGATTTTCCAGAATTAGCCTAAATTAGGATTTATGGATCACCTAAAGTAGTCTAATTTTCTTTAATTAGCCCAAATTAGGATTTATGGATCACCTATAGTAGTCCAATTTTCTTTAATTCACCCAAATTAGCTTCTCTGGATCACCCAAAGTAGTCCGATTTTCCAGAATTAGCCTAAATTAGGATTTATGGATCACCTAAAGTAGTCCAATTTTCTTAAATTACTACTATTACTAATTTTCTTTAATTACTTTGGTAGCCCAAATTAGGATTTATGGATCACCTATAGTAGTCCAATTTTCTTTAATTCACCCAAATTAGCATCTCTGGATCACCCAAAGTAGTCCGATTTTCCAGAATTCGTCCAAATTAGGATTTATGGATCACCTAAAGTAGTCCAATTTTCTAAATTTGGCCCAAATTGGCGACACTAGAGTCTTCACCTAAAATTGCCCCAATTGGCTTGCACCCCCTGACATCACAAAGTAGCCAAATTAACAATAAAACTGTCCAGTGAAGAATGGATGTCAGAACATTTCTAACCTTATAGATATTGATGTTAAAATAATTGGTCCGGACGGAGAGTCGATTTACCAAGGGGAACGTGAATCTAGCGGCAAATATACGTTTTCCGCCCACAAAAGCGGCGTCTACACCTACTGCTTCAGCAACGAAATGTCAACCGTTTCGCCCAAAGTGGTCATGTTCTCGATGGAAGTTGGCGAAGCCCCGACCAACGGCTCCACCGACGAAAGCCACTCCAACAAAATCGAAAACATGATCAAAGAGCTCTCCAATGCTCTGACAGGAGTCAAGAATGAACAAGACTATATGGCGCTTCGAGACAGAATTCACCACGGAATCAACGAAGCGACCAACAACAAAGTCGCCCTCTGGAGCTCCTTTGAAGCAGTCATTCTCATTTTGATGACCATCGGGCAGGTCTACTATCTCAAAAGATTCTTCGAAGTGAGACGAGTTATCTAAACAAATAAATTGACTGAAATTAAATTTTTTTAAATTATTCTGTGTAAGTGATTGGGGTTTGCAATTCTTTCTGTACATAACTTTCCCATCTGTAAAAATTTTTTGTAATAAACGATGAATTTTCATTTATTTTGTATTTTCGTCTTCAAGCGAATCTGCGAAATCGATTTGGTCGTTTTTGAGGACGTTCCCGGTTAGGGAGGCGATTTCACTTGAGATCCGCTCGAGTTTTTCTTTGAGCGATTTTTTCGACTGGACCGCCCTTTGGAGGCGAGCGAGCTCTTCGGCCTGCTCGTATGCACGTTTTTCGTATGCGGTCGGATTGCCACGGTTCTTGAGGACCTCTTGGGCCCGAATCATCCATCCGATGTCATCCGTCGGATCATCTAAATTCAGTTTAATACCGCAAATTGGATGATTCAACATTACCTGAGTTTCCGAACCTTTTCTGATTACGTGAATGTTGCCTCATGCTCGCGTATGTGCTTATGGGGACTGAACCTGGCGGTTTTTTCCGAGCGGAATTCCCTGGGCGTTCTGATAGTCGCCTTTTTGTCTCCTCCAGACGGACCTCTGCCGCCCGATTCGTCCTGTATCCTCGAGTCAACGATTCCATCATTAGCCACCCATTACTTTGAATTTTGAAAAGAGCAAATTTTTCTCCTCCCACCCTTGAATTTCGACCTGAATATTAGGTTCTTTTTTAAATAATTCAAACAACACATGTTTCAGAAAACCATAGCTTACCATCGCAATAGGTAGAATTCAGCCGATTATCTGCCAGACATGACAAAAAAAAAAGTATCAAAGAAGGATGAACGTTTGGACATATCAAAAAGCGTTCTAAGTAAAAGTTACTGGAAATCAAGCATAGAATCGAATTCCGTGGTCAAAACATAGGGTTCGTATTCAAAATAACGAATTAGGGTCGTTTTGGATCACCCTGTTTGCAGAATTCAAAAGTTATCGATGCCAATCAATTCCTTGCTAAAATTCAAGGGGGGTTTACTTCGATACTTTTTTTTGTCAAGTCAAAATTCTGGCAGATAATAAAATAGTACAACATCAGTACAACCTATTGTTTAGGTTACATGAGCGTAACCTGTGCGTGAATTCATTTTTACACATCGAAAGTTTTTAAGAAAGATCGGTTTTTCGCCTTTCAGAGAGGGAGGAAAAAAATAGTAAAAAATTAGAATAATTTATTTGGTATTTACACTAATTAGGGTCTTAATGGTGATGCAATATTTACATATCATACATTGACGTCGAACACTTGAACAAATTGAAAAGGCTATGATGGAATGGATTTTTTGTTTTTTCGATTCCTTTTCTTCCTATTGGCCGAGAGAAGCTCGCAGGCTTGTTGGACTTCGTAAAACTTCTCTTGGACTTTGATTTTCTCGTTGGGGTCCGCCACTTTGTCCGGATGGTATTTGACGGAAAGTTTACGACAGGTTGTGTTGATTACCGTTTGGTTCGCTCCTTCCGCAAGTCCTAGGACCTGAGAAAACAACAAAAATTAGGTTTTGGTTACAGTAGCGTAACCTGCTTGCGGTAAAATTTTTACCAAAATCGTGTTTGTTTTAGACTGAGATATCTCAAAAACGGTTGGATTTAGAGAGTAAAGCCACTTAATATTATTGAAAGGTCGCGAAAAGAGCTTTTCAAATTGGGCTCCGTTTTGAAAATCGGTCCAGCCGTTCTTGAGATATCTCCGTTTGAAAATGGTACTAACGTTGAACGCGTTTTGCTCTCCGAGCGGGTCTAGAAGTTCCACAATTTTGTTAAAAACTTCGCTCCATCCGTGAGTGATGGCGAAATTGTAAATTTCGGAAAGACACTGCGTGACGTCATTCCACCAAGGGGAGGTGAAAAAATGATTGATGGCTTCTCTAATGGGTATCTCGTTCCCTTCTCCGTCTGTGATGGTGGCATTGAAATAGAGCGACGACGTCCACAGACTGAGGTATATGGCCGCACAGAAGAAAATCACTGAAGTCCTCCTAAAGAAAAGATTCATCGAATAGGAAATGAAGAAAATCAAACCTGAAGACGTTCTTGTCCTTTTTGACTTTCTGACGCCATTTTTTCGATTTCCAGTCGAACGCGTAGGCGCTAGCGACTACGATGGCCGTGTACGAAATTTCACCCTCGGACCTCAAATAGAAAGGATAGACCGCGTATGCGGCCAGCAAAGGCCATATCAATGATCCTTCTTCGTGGCCGATGTTTCCTACAGACCAGACACCCAATGCGATCGCCAGTGGTACAAGATGATAGAATAGGTCAGTGTACGGGCTGCTGAACTCATCCTTGGGGATGGCCATGTGAACCATCGAACCCCACGTGTATGCTGTGAACAACGTCCCGCAGAATCTCCACATCGAAAACGGTGGCTGGAGAATAAATTTTTTTTATGCACAATTTTCAACAGACATCTTCAGCGGTCCAAAATTGAGGGAGTTCGGAATTTTCAAAGTTGAAGAAGATACGCTTTAGACTAAGATATCTCAAAAACGGTTGGATTTAGGGAGTTTAACAACTTAATATGTTTGATAGTCCTTGAAAAGAGCTTTCCAAAATGGGCTCCGGATTGAAAATCGGTCAAGCCGTTCTTGAGATATCTCCGTTTGAAAATTGTCCATTGATTGCCAATCAAGAATGCTACTGCGATACTTTAGACCGAGATATCTCAAAAACGGTTGGATTTAGGGAGTTAAACTACTTAATATTTTTGAAAGGGATTGAAAAGAGCTTTCCAAATTGGGCTCCGTTTTGAAAATCGGTTGAGCCGTTCTTGAGATATCTTCGTTTGAAAATTGTCAACAGATTTCCAATGAAGGATGCTAATGTGATATGTACTTTAAACCAAGATATCTCAAAAACGGTTCGATTTAGGGAGTTAAACCACTTAATATTTTTGAAAGGGCGTGAAAAGAGCTTTTCAAATTGGGCACCGTTAGGAAAATCGGTAAAGCCGTTCTTGAGATATCTCAGTTTAAAAATTATCCGTTGAATGCCAATTCTGTATCCAGTAAGCCTGCATGTTGGACAAGATGCTGGTATACTTACGGATTTATAATATCGTATTTTGTCGGACAACTGCGCCATGTATTCATTCTCGTTGTTGGCAGCCTTGACGTATCCCGGTATGTAGAAGAAGTCCCTTATCCATCCGGCTAGATATCCGCCTAGACTTGACCACCAGAGGAATCCCTGGATGTCCCTCCCCAGGTAGAAATGGTGGAGGCCGAAGATTCCGAAGAAAAGCCAGAGGATGTAAGCGACGAAGACGTTTTTCATTTTCAAACGAGGAGAACTGGGTTAACGAAAAGGTGAATGATCAGAGGTAGAAGACCACGTCGGGTAGGATAACGGAGCTTTTCAAACGGAGAGAAAGTGGGGAAACGAAATTCTCCCCACCTAAATCCTCAAGAGGCCTCTTCATCCTCAAATAACTTGAGGATGAACAATATCTGTCAAATCAGTGTTGCCAACTGTCCTCTACACATAAAAAATCTTCAGTGTTGCCGAATTTTCGGCATAGGCATTGTTGCCACCTGAACTTCCAGTGTTGCCAACTGCTAAAACATCCCCTAAAGAACTGGCTTCTGGAGTTCAGGGATGCCAACTGTTACTCTACACATAAAATAATTTTTTCGGTGCTACCAACTTTACGGTTTATACAGTATTGCCACCTGAACTAGCATTTCTTCATCTAGTGTTTCCATGAAGTTTTTGTCCTACTCCATTGCTACCAACTGCTGTAACATCAACGCTTCTTCAAGGGGACCTGTCTCATCCTAATCAGTGATGCCAACTGTTAGCCTAGAGGCGAAAAATCATTTTTTTAGTGTTACCAACTTTTCGAGCATACCCAAAAAGATGAAATGGTCCTCATCCTGTGTTGCCAACCCTCCTTAGCCTTGCCAAAACATCCACGACTTCGTGAAAATGCTAAATTTGTCGACATCCAGTGTTGCCAACTTTCATGATACCTCATAGAGAAAAATTTTCATTTCAGTATTGCCACTGTTAAAATGTTCCCATTTCCGTGAAATGAGAAACCTCTGATCCTCCCACAGGGGATTACAGTGTTGCCAACTAATACAGAATCAAAAAGGAAATATAGAAATAAATAAATGCAAAACAAAATACTAAATGTATTAAATTTACAAGTATTAACATTAATTTTTCATTGGAGTTAAGGGTTTTTAAAATATTTAACTGAAATTTAAACATAGAAAATGCCTTTTATTAACCACGTTTTGATCACTGGAGAAATAAAATTAATTGGTTAAGAAAAAAATGTTGCTTTTTTTTAATTAGCCCATTGTTCGTCGCTTTTTTCGCCAAATTCGCCTTCGTCGGTCTCCTCGTCGCCTTCATCATCATCCTCGTCAAGAGACGAATTCAGATTAAACTGAAAGAAAAAAAACAATTTTTTAGTGGGTAGGTACTTTTATGGGGGGTAGGTTCTCCTTCCCAAGGGGGGTGAGGCAAGGGGAGAATTTAAAAAACCAATGGTTTACTTACCGTTGTGTCGTTGGTAGGGGCTGCAGGTGTGGCGAAAAAGCGAACATCGCGGTCTTTGTCGCCTTGAAGCCTTTTGATCACAGCCGTTATCGTTTCACAGTGCGCTTTCGTAGGATCAGAGAAATACGCTGAAAAGAAGTTTAAAGTTGATTGGTCAGGTAGATTTAAGTAAAGGCTTACCATGGGGCATGATATCGTTGCAGAGGGCTTTGGCGACGCTAAGCCGTACATTGGGGACTCGATCCCACGACAAGTCGAGAAGATGAGGAAGAAGGTCACGAGCGAACATCTCGCACGAGAGGACGTTCACCTCCATAAGACGAGAGCAAAATTGAGCGAAAGTCTGCCTTCTATTCCATTTTGGCGAATGAGCGAATTGCTGCGACAATTCAGCCAAAACGGACCTCAGACGCGTCACGTCGATCGAAACATGCGAAACCAACTCGGTGACCAAATGAAGCGCCATCTGGCGCACTTCGGCGACCTGGTCGAGAAGAAGCTTCATACTAATCGGCGAAAGATGGCGACACGTGTCCGCAGGCGAGAACAAACCTAATCCTAAAACTTCAAGCAACTGTTCCGCTAGTTCCTGACGAAACCTCCAATTCCATTTATAATCCGTAACTAGGAACTCGTTCAACCGAGGCAAGAGGCTTTTCCGTCCCCAAGGCTTCAAAAGCTAAAAAGATGATAATAAAATAAAGAAAATAGAGAATTTTAGACGCCAACCTTGAGAAATTTGGCTAAATGCTTCAATGCTCCAATCCTGACTTCGTCTAAGTCTTTGATGAATCCTTTAAAGATGGGAACAAGGTCGCGAGTGGCGACTTCTTCGCCGACCAAATCTGCCAACTCATGGAGACTGCTTGCGATGATTTTTCTGACCTTCCATTGGTCGTAGGTCGCCAAAAGGTCGCATGCAGGTTTGATCAAGTTCCAATTTTGGGGTCCGAGCGTTAGAGCGACTGCGGACAATCCATAGGCACAGTGTTGAGCTAAGTCTATCCCGAACGGCCTTTCCGACATCGAGACGAACTGAAGTATCAAATCTTTAGGAACGATTTCGGCCAAATCGTCTTTCTCGTCGAAAATCGAGACCGAATTTATAAATTTCTCTTCCAAAAAATCTCGGTTGTTATTATCTAAAGAAACGTTATTGAGATCATTGTTGATGTTCGGAAGAGGATCTCGCCAGTATTGAAACTGGTTGAATTTCGTCTCCTCTTCATCTTTGTCAATTCGAAAACTATTATCTAGCATCTCATCAAATCGCTTGTCCTCATCATCTTCAGTCTCGCCTCCCAGAATCGAAGAAAAGCTCATCAACGATGTCGACTGTAGTGTTATCAAGTTCTCATCGACTTTATTCGAATTGAGCCTAAAATTTGAATTAAGGATTATTTTTAAATAAAATTTCAACTTACTTGTATTCAAAGCCGTCGGGATGTTTTAGGACGAGATCGCCGGAATGGTTGTATCCTAATTTGACGATTTTGGGCTCGGCGAATGTGATTATGAATGGACCTAAGCTAAGCAACGCGCTCACACGGACCCAAAGGTTTTGATCTTTTAACAGGTTCCCGAATGTTCTGGCAAGTTTGAGTTTTCTCGTTTCCATGGTTACCATACACGAGACTGAAGTGAACGATTCGACGCATGATTTTCGTACAAGCCAATCTTTGTCTTCGCACAAAGATACGAATTTAGGTACCTAGAGTTAATTTGTTATTTTTTTTTGTTTTTTCGTTTTTTTGTGTTTTTTAGTTACCAAAATGGATTCGGTCGTTTCAGTCGAGACGACGGCGCAGAAATCGCCGTAATGTGCGGCGCAGACGTTCCTGATGGCGACGTCCGACGATGCCGATAACTGGAGGAGCGAAGGGAGGAGTAACCTTTCCGTCATCTCGCTTCTGAGCCATGGAGCCATTTTGCTCATAAGCTGCTCAAAAAGTAAACATTTCCGTCAACATTTTAGACATAAAAAATGAGTATTGATAACAATATTTGGTTTCAGACATTCCAAGGGTCGAAATTACACAGACAGGCAAAAACATTGAAAATCGAGAATCTTCATACCAGCCTCTATGCATGGAGATCGTAAAAAACAAACTATCTCCATAGCAATAAAATGCCAATAAACTAGCCTTAAGCTAATAAACAAGCTCTTTGCAAGGAGATTGCAAAAACCTAGAAAATAAGCTAGCTCCATGGTGATTGGCTAATAAAAAGCAAACAAAGTAACTCATAGCATGGAGATAGTAATGAACTTCCTGTATTGTTTAGGAATAACATAAATATTTTGCAGTATGGCTTTGATTTATCAAGTATGTATAGCGATAAAAATAAATAAATAAATTGATAAAATTATGCATTTTAAGCAGAGTTGGGCGCAATCATATTCACAATCAATTATGATTACGGGAATGCTTACAATTATTATAGTAATGATACAATTATTATATTAATAATTACAACTATAAGGGTAATTATGATTACAAATATTTATTTATACGACATACCAACAATATTATTTATAATCAAAATCAAGATAATGATTACGGGTATGAATATGGCTTGTAAGCATAATTGTAATCGTAATTATGATTACGAGTTACGATCGTGATTATGGGTAGAATTCCAATTATGATTACGGGTATGAATATTATTAAATTGTTATCATGAGTACGGGTGTAAACATTATTTAAATTTTAATCATTATTAAGGGTATGAATATTATTATTATCACTTATCATGATTGAGGGTATGAATAATATTTAAATTGTTTTAATTATCATGATTAAGGGTATGGATATTATTTAAATTGTAATATTAATCAAGATTACGAGTTACAATTATGGTTAAGGGCAAGCTTTTGATTATGATTACAATTGTAACGATTATGATTACAATTTATAATCTTAATCACAAGGATTACGATTTGTAATCACAAGGATGACGGTGATGATTAAAATTGCAATCTTAATCATTATTAAATTTATAATTCAAATAATGATTACAAGTTACGATTATGATTACAATTATAATCGTAATTATGATTACCATTTATAATCGTATGATTACAATTTGAAAATTTAGATGTGGGAATTTTTTTTTTTTATTACAATTATAGTAATTGTACCAAGTTAAGATTACAATTACACCCAACTCAGCATAAATTCGACATGGACCCTAGAAAATAACAAGTTTGATCAACAAAAAAGCAAATTTGTACATAATGGTAGAAGACTTAAAATGAAAAGTTTTCATAGAGACAATGGCAATTTCAGCGCTCATCAAAGCTGGCTGTGATATGAATACGAACATAGTTCACAGCCACTTTGATGAAAGCCGAAAAAATCGCCAGGAAAATAAACAATATAAAAAAAACGACAAAAAGATCTTTTAAAAAAAAATTGTATTTTTGGACGTAATTTGGCCGAAACGCCGCTCATCAAAGCTGGCTGTGATATGAAACGAAATTCCAAGAACACATACAACAGCCACTTTGTGAGACGGCGTTGGGACCCCAACAAACGGCAATTCGCGGTGACTTTACTCTCAGAAGGACTCGTCAAAAATGGCTGTGATATGAAAATGAGACATTTCACAGCCAATTTGACTGGCACTTCCGAAAGCGGATCTCGAAAACGATGAAAAGTCGAATACCTCGGAGAAAAACGAAGACGTTAGAGCCTATCAAAGTGGCTGTGATATGAATAGAAACATGTGCACAACCACTTTGACGATTCCGACGCCATCGACGGTCACTTTTCCAACGACGGTTTGTACCTGTAGTGTCAGTGCTCATCAAAGCTGGCTGTGATAGGCCCGAACACTATGACAAACCAACTTTGATGCCACCGACAACAGGTCAACTTGAAGAAAATTTCTGATGCTGCAGTTCATCGGATGTGGACTACATGAAAGACAAGATAGTGAGAGGTAATTCACATCTCACTACCCATGTCTTTCACGCAGGCCGACATCCCTTTCATAAATTACAAAACAAAGTTTTAAATTTATTTATTAAACAATCTACCATAATGGCTCCACTTGCTGATGCGAAAGACGGAACGAAATTGATCTTCTCCTCTAAAACGGGCCATACTTCTGCTTCGATGAATTCGTTCGAAATTAAGTTGTTTTCTAAAAGCGATAGGAAAGCCGATTCTCCAGACTTTACGACCTATAAACACAAATCTCAAGAACTGCTAGACCGATTTTTAAGAAATAAATTACCTTAGGACATTTATCGTTTAAGCTTTTGACGAGAAGAGGAAGAAGATGAGACGATACAAGCGGAATTAAGAGATTTCGATTTGTATTGCTCGAAAAAATAAGCGCGATATTCGGTAAATATTCAAGAAACTCACATCGAAACCGTTCGTCTGAAACAAAAACAAACGAAAATTAGAATGCAAATGGTGCTTTATTGAGAACGAAAACTTCGAAGCAAAAAATCTCGAGAAGGACTGGACCGATTTTCAATTTTGGACACGTTTTGAAAAATTAATTTCGAAAATGTGTTGCCCAATACCCTAAATCCGACTGTATTTAAGAAACTTGAGTTTAATGCCATAAAAGTAGGACCAATTGCTCAAAATAGGAAGGAAAAAAGAAAAAAGATAACCTTTTTGTGTCACTATTAGAGGCTACTCCACTGTTTTGGGGGCTCTAGTTCTGTGAATATCCGTAAAGGCTTATTGTAGTGGTAGTATGGAGTAGAAAAGTGCCGGCTAGGGGAAGAATGAATGGTGAAATGGTAGGGGGGGGGGCGTTTTTGTCTCTTTCTCTCTCTTTTCGGCATTACCCAGGACCCTCTCACTCTAGGACGGGAGGGTGAGGAAACGAAGGGGGGAGGTCTGAGATCAATAACAGATCCCCCTCAAGTTCACAACACATTTTATATACAACATCCCCAACACTCACTTTCACTCTCTAAAGACTTTTTTTTTAACTACATTAAAATTAAAACATTAAATTAATTGCTACTGTCAATTATCTGACTTTGAAATTTTCTTTGTCATTCTCAAAAGGGCTAAAATCAAAATATCTCAAAAACAGGTGCATTTGGGGTGTTGGGCCCCTTAATATTTTCAAAGGGACATTAAATCAGC
Source organism: Orius laevigatus (assembly GCA_018703685.1). Classification (NCBI taxonomy): domain Eukaryota; kingdom Metazoa; phylum Arthropoda; class Insecta; order Hemiptera; family Anthocoridae; genus Orius; species Orius laevigatus. The sequence goes on from JAGWEN010000711.1 coordinate 45,139, forward strand.
TTTCCAAAACGTGTCCGAAATTGAATATCGGTGCAGCCGTTCCTGAGATATCTTGGCTTTTATGATGGGATTATAGACCAAAAATAGGACATTTTGATGTGGAATATGGGGGAGGGGGTTGATAAAATGATTTTAGACGTTAGATTTGGGGGATTATAGACAAAATTAGGACTTTTGATGTGGAATTTGGTTGAATTTTTCAGTGGAGACCAGATTTCCCTAAATAGAATGAAATTTCCCTTCACCCAAGTTACATATGATAAAAAAAGAAAAACATTTTCCAGGAAGCTGTAGAATGAAGACGAAATTTCCCTTGCTAATTTTTAATTTAATTTTAGTCCAAGTGATGATTTTAGAGGGAAATCTTCCAGGAAGCCGTAGATTAAAGAAAAAATTTCCCTTAATTGTGTAAAATTTCCCTTCATTCCCATTAAGTGATAACATCCAGAAATACGTTTTCTAGAGAGCAGTACAAATTAAAGACAAAATTTCCCGGAATTGAGAGAAATTTCCCTTCATTCTAATTAAATGATGACTTCCGGTAAGCTGATATCCAGGAAGCTGTGGATTGTGGAATGGAGAAGAAATTTCCCTGAATAGTGTGAAATTTTCCGAGTTATATATCCGGGAATATCCATGAATTAAATGAAATTTCCCTTAATTCCAATGGCATGATGATATCAGGAAAAATATTTTCCAGGAGGCTGTAGAAAAAGACGAAATTTTGCTTTATTTTGTGAAATTTTCCTTTGTTCCAATTGATGATATCCGGGGTAACATTTTCCAGGAAGATGCAGGATGAAGACAAAATTTCCCTGCATTGAGTGAAATTTCCCTTTAATTCAGAGAAGTGATGACTTCCGGAAAAAAAATTTTCCAGGATGCTGTAGAATAACGACGAAATTTCCCTATATTCGGTGAAATTTCCTTTCATTCCAATAATTGATGGTACCCGGGGAAAACATATTTCAGGAAGATATAGGATGAAGACAAAATTTCCCTTTAATACAAATGATGATATTAGGATTAACGTTTTCCAGAATGCCGTAGAATGAGGAGAAAATTTCCCTGAATTGTGTAAAATTTCCCTTAACTTTAACTTATTTTCACTCGAGTGATTTAATCCTAAAATAAGCTCCGAAAGCTTCCAAGCGAAGGATGTTACTCCATCCCGTTTTCAAAGGTGGAGTAAGAATGTCCGGAATGCAACAGACCGCATCGCATATTCGAACTACTGCACTATATCCCTCTCTCTCACTCGCACAGTTAGGAATATTTGACCCGAGCCGTGACGTCATATCCGGTCCCCCCCTACCGACCACACGAGGGGGAAGAGATCAGTGCACTCTAGGGCGTGGCTCATTAACGAAAATACAAGAAAAACTTACTATCCGTATAGTTGAGGAATAAATTTAAAAGCCATTTCGCCTCTTCCGGATTACTCGATTCCGATTTCTCTTTTAAAGTTTGGAGCTCGCCTCGTCCAAAATGCCTGGAAAAAATAAACAAAAAAAAAATTATAAAAAATAAGGGGTTTAGGGTAGGTCAAAATAACGGTTAGGGGCAGGTGACCTTCAATTTTCCTCCCCCCACCCCCTTCTTTTGTTATTAGAAGCAGATGCGTCATAGGGGGGGAGGTTGTCTCATTGCCTTTTTCAAATTTTGTCTATTTAAAATTAAGAAACCCGTGGGAAAATAACACGTGTGGTACATCTCGGGGAGAAGAAAAAAATGGCGGTGGCGTCGAAAAACCCCCTCCGAAAATTGAGTATTGGGGGTTGATCAAGTTTGGGGGGGAAAAGGGAAATTAAAAACACAAAATTTCCCTTTTTTTAGGTACTAAAAGTAGATTTGAAATTGAAAAATAAAACATTTCCGACATTTTTAAAAATGCTTGGAAGATGGACGCACGTGTGGGGAGACACGTTTTTCAAAATAAAGCAAGAAACTCACCATAGAATGTTTATCCAAATGAAAAACACTTAAAAACACAACATACACTTTCGTTTGGCGGGAAATTCGGTGGGGAAATGATGAATTTGAAGGTGATTTTGTGTGAAAACGGGAGAACTCGAAAGGGGAACGCACATCCTTCACCGGACGCCTGAAAGGAAATGGCCGCCGCCAAAGGAGGGCGACTCTAGCGCTAAGGCGTGCCTGCGGCCACTCCACGAAACTTGGCGGGGAACTTTTTTTTTATAGTCGACCCGGCTCCCACATGGATTCGCACCCGCATTCGACGTTTTCATAACGTAGATGACTAAAATAAGGCGTTTTTATAGTAAATTAATTTATAAAAGGCGAATAATACAGGTGGCAACACTGCATTACGAAGAACAAGGTGGTAATTTAACAGTTGGCAAAACTGAATAAGCAAAAACTCTAAAGAAGTCATTGAAGGCAAAACTTCAAGCTTGAAACGATTCTTTCATTCATTCATCAAGTTAATCTAGAAGGCAGTGGGGAATGGGGATATTGTTAGACAATTGGCAACACTGAACTTCCCTAAATCGCTTATTTTGGTCATTCTTTGAGCTAATCTAGAAGAAAAAGATTGATAGACAGTTGGCAACACTGAATATGACAAAAACTTTATGGAAATCAAGTCATAGATAGCAACACTGAACTTTCACTTCCTTGGTTGTTCTTTTCACCGATCTAGGAGGCACATTGGACGTTTTCAAAACAAATTTGACCGAAATGAGGCTTTTTAACAGTTAATTAATTGATAAAAGGCGTATAAAACAGGTGGCAACACTGCACGAAAACCGGGATGGTTAATTATCAGTTGGCAACATTGAACAAGGTAAAAAATTCACAGAAATGAAGCCAATGATGGCAAATTCAGACTTCAAGCTGATACCACTTCTTTAATTCATTCATCAAGCTAATCTAGAAGGCAGTGGGGATGTTAGACATTTGACAACACTGAACATCCCTTAAATCGCTTTTTTGGTCATTCTTAGAGCTAATCTAAAAGAAAGAGATCGTTACGCAGTTGGTAACACTGCGTGGAAATGAAGTCATTGGTGGCCAATTCAAACTTCAAGCTTGAATTACTTCTTTAGGTCATACATCAAGCTAATCTAGAAGGCAGTGGGATATTGCTAGACAGTTGGCAACACTGACATCTTTACGGAAATTAAATAAATCATCCCAAACAGAACATCTTCCTTTTTTATTCTATTACATAAGTAATCTAGGGGGTACAGAATACACAGGTGATGTTCGCTAAACAGTTGGCAACACTGACAACAAAAACTTAATGAAAAATTGACAGATGGCACTACTGAGCATCGACAATGAACTGCCAAGGACTTCCTACCTGCAAAGGATCGAGGGAACGAGTAAAACAGTTGGCAACACTGAATAGTGAATACAGAAACCACACTGGTTTTTAATCGTTTCTTTTGTTTATTTCAGCTATATAATCTAGGAGGCAGTAAGGAGGAGAGGGAAAAGGTAAGTAAAACCGTTGGTAACACTGAATAAGGCAGAAAATCAATAAATAAATGTCATGGATGGCAACACTGAACTTCTCGTCAAATCGCTAACCAGCAAAACGTTTCCTAGCCATTTTTAGTACCTAGGCTAAGTTATCTTAAAGCAAGAAAACCCAAGCGGTTAATTTCAAACAGTTGGCAACACTGAATTTCATTCCAAATCTCCCGCCAAAATTTATCAAAGACTTATAGAAAAAGTTTAAAATCTGGCCAAAAAAGTGTATTTTCTGATCGAAAAGTGTTAAAATATGTCCAAACACTGTGCTTCCTTATCAAAAACTGTCTAAATCTGCCTAACAAGATGTTTTAATCATCGAAAAAGGTTCAAAATCAGTCCAAACACTGTCTTTTCTTATCAAAAATAACAGTCTAAGCATGCATTAAAAATGAGTTTTTGAATCAGAAAAGGTTCAAATCGGCAAAACAATAAATCGAAAAAGGTTCAAAATCAGTCTAAACACTGTCTTTTCTTATCAAAAACTGTCTATATCTTCCTTAAAAGTTGGTTTTTCCATTGAGACAGGTTCATGTTTGACTGAAAAGTGTCTTATGTTACAAAAAAATCTACCTAAAAAGCCCACATTTTACGAAACAGTGACAATGGCGTCTACCTGGCAACCCTGAACCTCCTAGACGGGATGGTTGGCAACACTGACTTTCCGGGTTAACGAGATCTCATTCATAGAAATATTTAAGCAGAAAAATTGCGATTTTCAGAATAAAAAAGAGGTTCGAAGTTTTATAAATGGAAAAGGAGGTCCAGTATCCGGTGGCATCCTTGGAATGCAGACCTTCACAACTTTCGGGCCTTCCAGGAAACGAAACCCTCTGAAGCCCCGAAGACCACACAATCGAGTGTGGGACCCTTCGGCCCGAAAATAACCGAGAAACGGCCCACATTTGATTTGCCAGGGGAAATTCTTTAAGAGATCCACAACTCCATAAATACTAAACCGATTTACACGATTCTTGTACAGTTCGAAAGCTATTTTAAAGGCCCATAAAAGCAGAAAAACATATTTTAGGACGATTTTCGAATCACAAATAGAAAAAAAGGTGAATTTTTAGAAAATGAGGATTTTAAATTGACTTTAAAAATTTCCCATTTAAAACGGACAATTTCTTGGACAAAAAACTGGTTTATAAAGGAATTAAAATTTTTCCTGTTTAGGAGCTTTTGGACAAACAAAATTGGCATATTTTTACGTTTTTGGTCGATTAACCGACATCTTTTAAGGTGGATTTTAGGTATTTTAAAGCCAAAAATCGATTTTTATATAAAAACTACGAAAAATCGAAGTTCAACTGATGGGAAACACGATTTGCATTTACCTTACATGTCCGAAAAGAATAACAATCCCTTAAGTACCAACCTGTAAACAAAAAAAAAAGTCCAATTAAATAAGTATATTTTTAGTGCATTATTTAAGGAAAAATTCAGGGAACGTTGGGGCTCTTTCAAGGGGGGATTTTAGGACCGGTTCTATTGGGAACCTTACTCTAAATTCAACCCTCGTTCGGAATTGTTTAAAACCGTAAAAAGCATTTCGGAATGGGGATGAATTGAAAAGGGTGAAAACTAAAAAGTAATAATAAAGATTTCAAATAAAAGTGAAAACTTTTGGGGGTCTCCATGCTGTCTCTAAAAAGCCAGGTCAATTAGCAAGATAAACAGTCTAGCTATGTAAATAGCCTAGAGAGGGGATTAATAACTGTCAAGCTAAAAAGTGTCATTATCTACCTTTAAAGGGTAAATAAGATCAAATCTAGCTAAAATCAGTCAAAATCTAGCTTAAAAGACGATAAGTAGCTCAAAAGTGCCAGAATGTCTAGTTTAAAAGGATTATTGTCTAGCTAAAAAGTGTCACTATCAAGCTTAAAAGGGTAAATAGAACCAAATCTAGCTAAAAGCAGTCAAAAACTAGCTAAAAAGGCCATAATTAGCTACAAAGACCATAGCTAATAGGCGTCAAAATATCTAGCTTAAAGGCTTAAAGTCACCATCTATCTTAAAAGGGTTGATAAGGGATTATTGTCCAGCTAAAAAGTGTCACTATCTAGCTAAAAAGGATAAATAGGATCAAATCTAGCTAAAAGCAGTCAAAATCTAGCTAAAAAAGGTGATATTTAGCTACAAAGCTAGGTAATAAAAACGCGTCAAAATAACTAGCTTAAAGGCTTGAAGTCACCATCTAGCTTAAAAGGGTAAATGGGATCAAATCTAGCCAAAAGCAGTCAAAATCTAGCTTAAAAGACGATTATAGCTAGTGCTAAAAAGTGGCAAAATGTCTAGCATAAATGGATTATTGTCTAGCTAAAAAGAGTCACCATCAAGCTTAAAGGATAAATAGGATTAAATCTAGCTAAAAAGTCAACAATCTAGTTAAAAAGTGTCAGAATGAGTTGCTATTACATATTATGTAGAATGGTTTGTCTAAAGAGTATCCATCTATCTGAACAGAGTGAATGTTTAAACATCCATACCTTCCACTATTTAGACCAATCGAGAAGATTTTTAGACCGTTGGAAAGCTCTTTAAAAAAGGATTTTAGCGTCTAAATACCGATAAAGTTGGTCAAAAACTGTGCGAATTGGAGGCCTTTAAATTCAGGCTTCCATTCGATATCGGATTCCAACGTCCTTGTTTCAAAAATATCGGAATTTAGCGGGTTTTCGCATTTTTTCGAGAGAGAAAAAAAGGCTTTATGGGGGACGCCATTTTGAAAGAGGGAATTTTAAAGATTCGTATTCGTCCCGCCCTCTCGAAATTCGAGGTCAAAACCTTAAAAAAGGACGAAAGACAAAATGAATTTATTTATTGAAACTTCTTTTCTTCTCTTGGGTTTTCATCCTCTGGAGGAATGTACCTTAAAAAGGGAATGCTTTGGAATGTAGTTGACAACCTTTCAAGGAGAAGTCGGCTTTTAATCCACTGGCGACCCCAACCGAGAAATTGGCGACCCCTGTGCTTTTTGAAAAGTAGTCTAGTGTACAGTTTAGTGGTGACGAAGGGGGAAAGAAGTGGAAGGAGTCTTCTTTTTGCATAATATGCATGTCTATCATTAATAGGGCGTTGACAGTTGTATCCACGTGTCTGTCTGCTGAATCAGGTCGTCAGACTCATGATAATGGAGATTCTTAGGTACATGCTGGAAAATTTGGATTCGAATATCTCGAGCGTAAGTACGCGTGGAGTGGAGACACCTGTTGCATTCAGATATGAATGAATTCTTGTTTGGCAACGTCTGCGGTCGAGCACCATCGAAATCGGAAGTACAGTAGCTAAATACGAGAATATCTGTGGATTTTGACATTTTACAGGGCGAGAAACACGAATCTCAAGTCAATTTAGGGATATCTCAATTTTTGTCGACCTCATCCAAGGGGAGGTACCCTTCTACACTTTAAGGGTCAACAATTTTCAATTAGTTGTTTCAATTAGTTTGAAGCATCAAAAGGTGATTTTTGACGTTTTTTAGAGTGAAAAACACGAATCTGGCGTCATTTTGGCGATTTAAAAACTTTTTTTTTTTCGAACTCACTTTTCTTCACTTCTTGAACCTAAATTTTCCAATTTTAGATGTGGTTGTGGATGTGGATGTCTCAAAATGTGGTTATCGACTTTTTTTAAGGGTAAGAAACATGAATCTGTGGGATACAAAAACTAACAAGAATGGTCCTCTTTTAGATTATTGAGAGAATGAAACCGAAAAAAAAAAGTTACTTTTCGTTAAACCCTTATCGGCGTTGACCGTAGATAACCAGATATGACCGTAGGTTGGGCTCAACCATCAACAAAATAAACGTTTGAAGTCTCCGAGTAGAGATCGGACCGGAAAATCGCTGAGCGTTTCAAAGGGGGCGCAATTAGCGGAGGACGTGGAAAAAGGGGGCGGGTAAAAGAAGGTGCTAACTGCCGGAGGAGACAGGTTGTTGTTGGTGGAATGTTCGCCTCGCCCGCTCCGTTTTGTCTCTCTCGGCCTTTATTCTCTCTTCTCTCCCACCCTTTTCCTTCACGTCCTTCCCGGGAAAAACATAACGGCCCCGGGGCGCCTGCATTCCAACCCCCGCCGATGCAACCACTCCCGCCCGACCTAAACATTAACCCTGCGTTTTATAGAGAAAAAAAAATCCTCCATCTGACAAAACGGGAGGTTTCAGTTTAAGGTCGTACCGTCTAGACTGGGATTTAAATAAAATTGAATTGTAAAGTTTTAAGGTAACACGTACCTCCGTGTTCAAGTGATTTATAATTGATCCCATTGAATAATTAAAATGCGTCAAGTGAACAGTTTTTGTGCGATAAAAGCGATTATGATCTTTGCTTGGAAGAAACGGAGAACAAGGAGAAGAGCAACCGAATTTGGTGATCTATAGAGTGCAAACAGCGACGAAGAGCAAGAACGTACGATCTATTAGGATATTTCACTCCGATTGTCTTCATCCTTGTGCAGAGCGTGGAGTCGTGGTAAGGCATCATGTTCAACATCGCCTGAGATATCTATTGGGATATCTCCAGGATAGTCTACAAAGCTGAGGATCTACAGCAGAAGATAATCCAGTCCTTAAGATCGTGCAGACACACGAATGGCAGGCATTACATCAAACATAAACTCGCCAGAATGTACGATCTATTAAATATCTCGCTGCAATAGTCTTCAGAGCTAAGGATCTTCAGCAGAAGTGGCAGAGTTGAACCAGTCTCACAGAGCGTTCCATCGGAACGTCAGGTTGTCATTGGGATATTATCACTCCGATAGTAAAAGCTATGAATCTTCTGCAGAAGTTCGTGCAGACATCCAAATAACAAGAACTTAAGTATAGTTAAGAGCTAAAGGCATCATGTCAACCATCGCCTAAATGTACGACATATCTTGCTCCGATAGTTGGGATATCTCGTTCCAATGATGCAAAGGATCTTCTGAAGAAGTAAGATCAATAAAATGACCACAATTTAGCGAGGAATTGGAATGGTAGGAAAGATTCGAGATGTAACACTCTCCAGAATCTATGGGAATATATCGCTATAATAATCTTCTGAAGAAGTGGCGTCAATAGGTGATCAGGTCTCTTATACGTACCTAAAGCGTGGCATCCGGCAACAGCTTGGTAACCATCGAAAGAATGGAAAATTAACGTACGGTCTGATAGTGATCAAAGCTAAGGACGTGCAGAAGTGAGACAATCCTGTCCGGTGTGCAGGCATTCAAATGGCAGGAATAATATAAAGCATCATGTCAACCATCGCCAGAATGTACGATCTACATGATATCTCGCTCCGATTGTCTCCATAGCTAAGGTTCTTCTGCAGAGTGGGTTCAAAGGGATGAACCCCAACAAGGCGAAGCATTAGAATGCCCGGTAAGGCATCATTTCAACCTACGCAAGAATGAACACTATTGGGATACCTCGCTCCTTTTGTCTTCGATGCAAAGGTTCTTAGGCAGAGAAGAGGTCAATTTAATGACCACCATTCAATGGATGACCCAGTCTCAACGCAGCGTGGCAACCATCAAAAGAATGAAAGATCTACTTCGATCATGTCAACCATCGCCAGAATGTACGATCTCCTGTATATCTCGCTCCGATTGTCTTCATGGCTAAAGTTCTTCCGCAGAAGTGGGGTCAATAAGATAAACCCAACAAAGGCATTCAACCTCACAAGAATGTACAATCTATTCGCATACCTGCTACGAAAGTTCTCCAGCAGAAACAGCATCCGAAAGGATCCTTCTAAGCTACGCTTGGCTTACAGGGGCATGTCACAGCCAAACCGAGCCAAAAAGCGTTCATATACAAGTTTCAAGTGAATTTCAACCTCTTAGGACCCATAGTTAAGCAGTACGGTATTTGTTTTTGTTTGTTTTCTTTGCCTTTCGATATCTGACGTCTTTTAAAATGCTTTTGACGCAAATCAATCACTTTATCTCCGTACATAAACAGATTTAAAATAAATATTTTTTTGTTTCCTCTCTCGGACGTAATCTAGATATTGAAGACGTTAATTATTTTTTATTCGGAGATCATGACCGAGGGTCATGACAGGTGGCACTCGGGTAGAAAAGGCCAGATGTAGTTCTGCAGTCTGCCTGGCTTCCCGGATAAGGGAACCTGTTTTAAGGAGTTCTATTTCCGTTATTCCTAGGTATGTCTGCTTCTAGGAAATCGACTGACCCCCTTGAGGTCAAATGAGACAAAAATTTTATTTTCTCTACAAACAGACAAGAATGGTGCTGCAGATGAGGTGGAAAAAAGGCGAAAATTCTAAGTAGGAAAGGTTAGGAGAGAGGAAAAAAGTAATGGGAGGACAGAAGAGTAACAGAGACAACCCTCACCAGATAGAATAAAAAAAAGGGGTTGCTAACCTGAACAAGAGGTATCCATGTGCTCTAGACTGACTCTACTACGCAGCAATCGACCCCCACCATTTACCCCAACCTTGGCACACACAAACCCCTCCTTAACCCACTCTCAACCCGAAATATAAAATACGCTCCTTTTCAACTTGACCGCCCGAAATAATGAGAGAGTTTATCAGATTCTACAGAATCCGACCTGAAATCCATCAGTTCCTTTTATGGCGAGAAATTCAACATGCGACCCTAAATCACACACCCGACGGAAAAACGGACACGAAATGGTCAGAAATCTCGAAGAAGTGGGAAATACAGACTAAATGGCTGTCATTATCATGAAAAAGTGACATAAAAAATGAGTTCCTAGGACACACTAGCTAACCCACCAACGAGCCAAAAGGCGACCAGACAAAAAGGCGTCCACACAGTCAGAGAGGGGTCTAAACCAGTCAAAAATGGTCCAAAAAATGGTGATTGGAAATTATGGTTTTGATGAAATGATAGAATTCTGTTAACTTCTGATTTTTCTGGAGAAGAAATGGAAAAAGGGCGGCGTGTGAGATGTTTAGTAGGTCGGGTACAGTCTCACACATACGCAGCCGCATTCTTCTCACCCCCTTCTCCGACCATCTTTTTCCCTTCTTGTTTTCGCCTTCCCCAACAAAAGGGAATCGAAATTTCGGTGTTTTTGGCTTCGATGGTCTCAACTTGAAACGAAGGCAAATTGGATTGTCTCATTCATATTTTTTAATTCAAGCGGCGTTTGCTAAAAAAAAGAGAAAAAGGCGAGGGTGATGGGGAAGGGTGGGAAGTCCCTTATGTCGCATCTGACGCCAAGGAGGGGCGGCGATGATGCGGCGGGGAGGGAGACGAGACAAGGTGAACGGACTCCTACTGTAAACAAGGTGGCGGGGAAGGCGAGGAGGGGTAGGGAGGCGAGGAGGGGAAAGCGGCGAGAGCGCGCGTACGTACGAGACCGTGTGAGAGTGTGTAAGGAGGACATTCCAGAAGGACTCTTCTTCTTCCTCTCTCTCTCTTTCGGACCCCGAAGAAAGGGAGAAAAAACGAAGAAACTCAGTCAGCCGCCCTGTCGACCCATACTGGAATTCTAAACAAGCAGACAGTCTCCCCCTCCACACGCATCTGATCCTCAGATGAAGCAGATTACACGGAAAAAACAGAACAAATTTTTAACCAAAAACCCTTTATCATAGCATTCATAGCTAATTTTTTATCACTCCACACGTTTCAGTCCATTTTGAGCGCATTCTGAGCGACTTTTATACGAAGAAACTTAAGTAGCACTTTAGAATAGCTTTCTAATGATATAAATATCGATAAAATCGGTTACAAATTATGAAAGTTATAAACTAAATAGTCATTTTAGATCTTCAAGTCCATTTTTGAGGGCTAAGGAGTGGTCTGAGCGATTCAATGCATTTAGTAAATTCTGTACCTCTTTAAAATAGCTTTGCAACGGCATAAGTATCGATAAAATTGGTCAAAAAGTGTGACAGTTAGGGACATTTAAAGCTAAACGTGGAAAAAAAAATTTCCCTACTGAAGGGAAATTTTTCCTTTTTTGTTTATTTGAGATTCCTTCGTCCAATACCCTCCCCACTCTATCGCTTGTTAGTAAACAACTTTCACTCTCCCACGAAACAAAACGTACGCCGCTCAAAAATTAAAAGAAAGCAAAATTAACGGTTTTTCTTGTTTATTTCACAAAAACGTCAAATCCGCTAACTGAAACGATTTCACCGAAAAAATAATCGGAGGCGATTATCGAGGGAAAATAAACAAAATGACTCATTCGGTTTCCTGCTTAGTCCGCCCTCTACGTCATCGGTTTTTAAATGAGGATTTCATGGAAAAAAATACTTAACTACTCATAGTTTTGAACACCCGGAAAAATGACACATCAAAGTCCATAAAAGGTTGAAAGTCCAGGGGCCTTTTTTGAAAAACAAGACGTAAATAATTAGAAGTGAACGAAACTAAAGTTGTCGTACGTTCAGGGAAAATGGTCTACCTGTTGCTTTGTGTGCGAATGTGAAGGAGATAAGCGAGGCGTGAAAATTTTAACCCCGAGAAGTTATGAATACCAAGTTATGAAACGGTAAAATATGACCAAGAGTAGACTTTCCAATAACGAATTAAAAATTTTTCTAAGCAAAATTACCTTTTTAAGTAGAATTATTTCCTAGGCTTAATGGGTAAAAAAAGGTACTATCGAATGAAGGTAACTTTTCCATGAAAAAAGTACCTTTTCTCATTCCATGAAAAAGTCCTTTTTCTCATTCAATAAAGAAGTACCTTTTCCGATTCCTCCGTGAAAAAGTACCTTATCCACGTGAAAAAGTGTCTTTTCTAAAAGTACTTTTTCATGATAAAGTGTATTTTCTAAAAGTACTTTTTCATGATAAAGTACCTATGTATATCATGCAATAGGAAAATGTTTCTTTCATGGAATGAGAAAAGGTACTTTTTCGTTAAAATATGGGAAAATGCACTTTTTCATTAAAATATATGTAGTCCAGTCAATCTAAGCCTGGGGGTGAAAAAAAAAAAAAATTTTGTTTATCTACGGAAATTTGTAGGGGTTCCCCTGATTAACAAAAGTCCCTTACCGAAACCCGTAGGGAAAAGTGTCTAGAGCGTTTTAAGGCGATTTTTTTTCGTTTTTTCTGCAATATATCGAAAACCGTTAGTCGTAGGCGAAATAATTTTTGGTTCAAAATTAAAGATAATTAAATTTGCTATAATTGTGAGCTAATATGATTTTTTCGTAGGAACAAACGTTTCTGAGCTACTTAGCTCGATAGTTGATTTTAAATGGAAATTGAATTCTCTACAACGTTTACTTAGTACGCTTTTTTGATAGGATATCCCCTTCCTTGATGTTTTCCGACTTTTCTAAAATCTTACTTTTTTCAAAGGAAAAACTCGAAAATCCCGCTTTTTTGTCACCTCGTAGCTCAGGAACGGTTGGTCTTACAACAAATCTTATTAAATCAAATTTGCAGCAAATTTTATAGGCTTTAATTTGGTTTTATATTTTTGAAATTTCAATTTCTGAATGAAATTTGTTTGAAATTTACCCCACCCCTGCCTATTATCGTAATGCTTTTGAGAGGTTGTTTTCAAAAGAGTAATTAAATTCTCTACAAACTTTTATTAAGTCCACTGATTAGATGACGTCTCTGTCCTTTAGAGGTCAAATAGAAAAACCCCGGTTTTTTGCGACTCGTAGCTCAGAAACGTTTGGTCTACGAAAAAATCATATTAGCTCAAAATTATAGCAAATTTATTATCTTTAATTTTGTACTAAAAATTATTTCGCTACTATTTACGGTTTTCGAGATATTGGCGAAAAAACGAAAACGGCTACCTGACGCCAAGAGCCGTTTCGGTATGGACTTGTGTTAATCATGGGACCAACCCCTACACATTTCCGTGAGAACCAAATACATACCTTATTGTATTTTCTTTATGTTGGTCCTTTTCGGGCTTCGTTTGACTGGACTGTACAGAATAAGTACTTTTTCATTTAAAAAGGTAGGTAGCTCATCGTCAAGTGGAATTTGATGCACTTTGGATTAAAAAGAACTGTCCAAGGGTGACATGAAAGAGCATTTTTTTCCCATTGCATGAAAAAGTACCTATTCTGTTCCATGAAAAAAAAAAAGTACGTACCTACTTTTCCCATTCCCTGAAAAACTATACTTTCTATGAAAATACCTAAAACCCTGCTGATCTGATTACCTTCAAACTCTATTACCCCACTAAACCAATATTTACATGATAATTACCCATTATTCTTAATACCTCGATTAATTATCCTACCGTAACTTGCTTACCCCATTACCGCTACTAACTCCCAGTAGGTAACCCGCCCAACTACCTTCATTACACCAATGGCTGCAACTTGTGTGTTTTTAGAAATTTTTTGATGTTCGTTTGTCCGTACCAATGGGAAAGATTCGTTTTTTGCCGCAATCGTATCATGATCTTCGAGATAAGCGGAAGGGTCAAGAGACCAGAAGTAGAGGGAAGAAAGAGAGAGAATGAGGGGGGGGGGGGGGGGGGGGGGGGGGGGGGGGGGGGGGGGGGGGGGGGTGGGGGGGGGGGGGGGGGGGGGGTGGGGGGGGGGGGGGGGGGGGGGGGGGGGGGGGGGGGGGGGGGGGGGGGGGGGGGGGGTGGGGGGGGGGGGGGGGGGGGGGGGGGGGGGGGGGGGGGGGGGGGGGGGGGGGGGGGGGGGGGGGGGGGGGGGGGGGGGGGGGGGGGGGGGGTGGGGGGGGGGGGGGGGGGGGGTGGGGGGGGGGGGGGGGGGGGGGGGGGGGGGGGGGGGGGGGGGGGGGGGGGGGGGGGGTGGGGGGGGGGGGGGGGGTGGGGGGGGGGGGGGGGGGGGGGGGGGGGGGGGGGGGGGGGGGGGGGGGGGGGGGGGGGTGGGGGGGGGGGGGGGGGGGGGGGGGGGGGGGGGGGGGGGTGGGGGGGGGGGGGGGTGGGGGGGGGGGGGGGGGGGGGGGGGGGGGGGGGGGGGGGGGGGGGGGGGGGTGTGTGTGTGGGGGTGTGTGTGGGGTGGGGTGGGGGGGGCTGTGTGTGGGGGGGGGGTGGTGTGGGGTGGGGGTGTGGGGTGTGGGGTGGGGTGGGGGGGGGGGGGGGGGGGGGGGGGGGGGGGGGGGGGGGTGGGGGGGGGGGGGGGGTGGGGGGGGGGGGGGGGGGGGGGGGGGGGGGGGGGGGGGGGGGGGGGGGGGGGGGGGGGGGGGGGGGGTGGGGGGGGGGGGGGGGGGGGGGGGGGGGGGGGGGGGGGGGGGGGGGGGGGGGGGGGGGGGGGGGGGGGGGGGGGGGGGTGGGGGGGGGGGGGGTGGGGGGGGGGGAGCGAGAGAGAGAAAAAACGAAATCTCGTTTTGAATGAATCCCAGTAGCGTAGCGATGGCGTAGGAACGTACGGTTGTCCTCGAGTGAAAATGGGAAGGGTTTCGTAAGGGGGGATTCCGCTCGCCCGTTTCGATTGGTCGGATCGATTCGGAGGTGGCCAATCAAAAGCGGCTCCCGAGCCCGTGACGTCACCGGAATGGGGCGTGGCTCCCCATTCACCCCTTCTTCATCATCGCCTAAAAGCTCCTGGAACGGAATTTCCAACCCCCGGGAAAATTACGCTTTTAATTTTACAATCATAAATGACCTTGTACTCTTCATAAACAAATTGTAAAAAAATAAAATAAAAAGATTTTAATTATTGAACAAAAATCTACCTAAAAGGGATTATTTTTGTGAGGCAAGGATACCTCTGATCTCGCGATACCCTCTGAAGTACCTTTTGGGGTAAGTAAATCTCGTGATGACCTTCTAAAATCACATTAGGGAGAAACCAATCTCGTGATGACCCTCTAGTGTCACTTTATGAAGAAAAGCAATCTCGTGATGACCCTCTAGAGTCACTTTATAAAGAAAGTCAATCTCATGATGACCCTCTAGAGTCAATTTATGAAGAAAACCAATCTCGTGATGACCCTCTAGAGTCTAGAGTTTCTTTGAGGTGAAAACCAATCTCGTGATGACCCTCTAAAATAACTTTAGGGAGAAATAAATAACTTGATGACCCTCTAGAGTCACTTTGTGAAGAAAACCAATCTTCTGATGACCTCTAGAGTGACTTTATGAAGAAAACCAATCTCGTGATGACCCTCTAGAGTCTAGAGTTTCTTTGAGGTGAAAACTAATCTCGTGATGACCCTCTAGAGTCACTTTATGGAGAAAACCAATCCTGATGAGTGATGACCATCTAGAGTCACTTTGGGGGAAATACATCCTGTGATGACCCTCACTTTAGGGGGAAAAGAATATCTTGATGACCCTCTAATGAGTCTAAAGTCACTTTTGGGAAAAGTCAATCTCGTGATGATCCTCTAAAGAAATTTTTTGGGGAAGCGTCACGTGACGAGCCTTTCTTTAGAGGGAAACGAATCTCGTGATGACCCTCTAAGGTCACTTTTGGGAAAAATCAGTCTCGTGATGATCCTCCAAAGACATTTTTTGGAGAAACATATCTCGTGATTACCCTCACTTTAGAAAAAGAATTCGGGA